>JAIUZE010046005.1:0-291545 GCA_022085475.1 Heliosperma pusillum | reverse complement strand
TGGTGATGCATGTTTGGGGTACATTGACGAGCTAGCGAGCGAAGTATTTACCTTGGACCTATATTCGGTTCTTAGATTGTATATTATTATATACTCTTTTTATTCCGTATTTATACGGGAGATATGTCTCCCGTCTTGTATATTTCTTTTGTCTAATATTATTTCCGTTTTGTAATGACCCTTTTTATTTATGACACCTTCGTTATGTATTATTATCTTTTATGTATTTAAATAATTTTTTTTTCTTTCCGCAAATTTGAGGGTGTCACAGTTCATCTTTTCGAGTACTTCGATTTGATAAAAAATTGGCGAGTTCGGAACTCATGACCAAGAGATATGGTCACTCAAAGTTTATTCGGTGAGAAAAACTTTGACATACGAAAAATCCTAGCCACAGGATCAAAATACGACAAAAATTTTCAAATTGTAGCTCTCGGAAAGATCAACGATTTGAAAAAAAATTTAGTCATTTTACGATTTTTTAAACCCGATTTATGGTCACTTAAAGTTTCTCGGGTCAAAATGTTGGGTATTTCAGGCAAACTATCAAAGTTCGGGGGTACCATGAGAATTTTACGTGATATTAATCATCATACTTCATCAGAACTCAAAATATGGATATAGTCATTAATGACTTTTGGATCTTCATCGAAACTCAAAATATTGATTTAATTCAAGAAAACTATAGGAGTTTGAATATTCCATTATGAAAATAATCCCGATATCTTTCAATCATATCGTAGAGGGTTATAAATTTCATCGTGAGTTATCGTATGAGGCTCTTTCACGGAGTTACTCTCGAATGAGTAAAATATATTTATCTTTTTAAACCTTTATCCATTTTAAAATATATTATGAAACATGTGCATGCATACGATATGAAAATAATTTCTAAATAACATATTTTAACAACAATGCTGTAAAAAGAATGCATATACTAAACTAAGATGCAGTGATGATATAATATATATATGCACATGATGATAACTCAAAATGCAAAGTTTCAATGGGAGCATAGTCGTCGATACGCCATCAAACAAATTTATCACTCTTCAAACAAGCTATTATAGCAAGTCAGTCGAGGTCGGTCCGCAGGGACAATGATCTATGGCTCTAGGACGGTTGTTATCGGTTTTGGTTTAGTTATTGCAAGGGTGTTAAGCTATAGACTAAGGCAAGGCAAGCTAAAGCTTTGATAAGAATAATTAGAAAACATTGAGAGATTAATTACGGGGTTCATGGTATATAAAGACGAGTAAATGTCTCTTGTACCCTGAAAGTCTGATGTCATGTGCTGCTAACAATTCTTGTACCCGAGTTCTATCCTGATAGTGCCTGTTGTACCCTGACAATGTCTGATGTCCTGTGCTAATAACAATTCCTCTACCTGAGTTCTATCCTGACCAGGCATATGATCTTATGACTGGTCCGGATATCCTCTTTTGCCTGATGCTTGGCAGTTGTTTTTAGTACTGCCTTGGATTTTGCCCCATTTATGTTTTGCCCAGTATATTTAGTATAATACCCTGTCAATTTATTCAGCCTTGTTGCCTGTTGACACGCCTTTATTGCTAGATTCTTATGTCAGCGTTTGAGAGAAATCATGGTCTAACACAAGATAAGTGAGGTCTTGCTCAAAATGGCGACACATTTAAACAATAAGCAAATAATAACACGATAAGGATGCATGTAACAATAAAATGATCTCATGCCTCATACATATGACGAGAAATGTCTAAAAAGGAAATGTCTAAATAAATGCACGATCCTTAGTAGCCACTAGTCTCATAAAGCATGGAAGTATTCACCTCTTAGCAGTTCGAGACTAATGAAAATTTTATTCGCCGTCTACTAATTGCATAGTCTATATCGTTTAAATGGATAAGGGAAGTATAATCCCCGTAGTGTTATTAAGCACTATTGTTTTACTCCGTATTTTGTGTGTAGGGGGCTCAGCGAAGTAGAGGCTACTCGACCGAGTAATATTGACTGGTGTCTTTGGCTATGTTATGATCTCGTGTACTCGGCCTAGTGATATCATCACTCGACCGAGTAAGTCGTACTCGACCGAGTACATATTGTACTTGACCGAGTACGACGGAAACATTCTTTTTTTATATGGCTGATGAAGAAGGAGAGATTAATGACTTTAGACAGGCTGAGTAGGTTTGGTATATCTCAAGTGTTAGTTTGTTATATTTGTAATGATGGTTATAAGTCCCATAAACATCTCTTCCAAGAATGCTACTATGTGAGGCAATGCCTGCATCTTTTGACTAATTGGCTGCACCTGAGAATGACACTGCCTGTTACTGCTGACAAAATGCTGAAGAATAGGAGAATTTCTGGCTTCAGGAGACTGCTTTTTTGCTCTCTGGTGAATGCTGTCCTATACAATGTGTGGCAGGTTAGAAATACTTGTCATGTTGATTGTTATGTGACCAACCCTCAAGCTGTGATCTCGAGGGTGAACCAGGAGCACAAACTTCGACTGGTTGGTATGCTGAATGATGGGATCAAGTGTTGTGATATAGACTATTGCAGCAGCATTGGACTTATATAGCTGTATCTTTTAGTTTGTTGGTGTAATAGGTGTTAATGATATCTACTTAGACATTTAAATATGATTTGTACTAGGTGATTGCCTCTTTTGAGGTGTGATTTAATGACTACTTACATTTTCACCAAAAAAAAAAAGAGTACGACAGAAATCGTGGATAAGTCGGACGGATGATTCAAGGTTAATCAAATGAGTTAATTTCATAAATTACTTTTACGATTCTTAATTACAAACCTTAACTCTAAAGTTCTCTCAAAAATCCTCCAGAAACCTTTCAACATCTCGTGCTGGATACATCCTGTTTCGTCATCAGTTAATTACTTTGGTAAGTATCTTTGGTTATAATTGGTTATGATTGATTATTGTTATATTGATTACCCTAATTGAGTTGGGGATAGGGAATTATGATGTTGATGGTATAATTATGATTTGTATAGGAGAGGACTTCGTAGAAGAATACTTTTGATTGCTTTGCTTGCTAATCGGAATTTTCTATAAGGTAGGGTTTCCCTACTCAGTATTTGCATTGCCAATTGATGGCATGAGATTGTTGATTTATTATATGTGATGATTGTGATTGTGATATTGATGATGATGGAGTTTGAGTTATTGATGATGGTCACTATTGTGACAATGATGGAGTTGGACGTATTGGCGATGGTTACTATGGTTTGGGTGATTCTGTTGGGAGACGGATCCCCCGAGTTCGCCCCCGTAGTTTTGCCTCTACGTGGGGGACGTGCACATTAATGATCCTGGTTTATCTTGCTATGGCGAGATGGAAGTTCGATGCATGTGGCTGCGGTGCAGAGTCAATACGTGGTTCTGTAGAGCAGGCTGGTAACCTGAATCTTTTGAGGTAACCGCTGCGGTGGCCCTCCGGTTTCTTTTGCCTTGTACTTATCTTGTACGTTAGTCGCTATATGAGAATACTGACCCCGTTATTATTTTACAAAACTGCTGTGATCCATTGAGGAATGGTGAGCAGGTGATTGCAGGTAATCGTTAGTTTGCGTTGGGATCGAGGATGGGATCACTTGATTATGTCTAGCTTCCGCGTGTCAGTTTGGAGTCGTGCACATTTGTAGTGTTTTCATTATGTTGAACATTGCTAGTTATTGCTATGACAATTTTAGTATGGAGTTTAATTATTGGTCAGATGGTATGCCATATGTTTGGGATTGTGTATTGACATATAAACTTATTAAATAAATGTCGTTTCTTATTGCTTGTTGTGATATTACTACCTCGGGTAATCGAGATGGTAGCACTCTCAGGTGCTAAGGGGGTCTTGTAACGCACCTTGGTATATGAGGGTGTTACAAAGTGGTATCAGAGCTATCGATTTTGGAACCTTAAACCAATTAACCTAATGAATTTGGAGTGTCTAATAAAAATGAACCCGGGTAGGAGTCATAGGGAGCTACCACAAGGATTCGGGAGATGTCCTGGAATTGCACTTTTGCCTCTATAGCTATTACTGGGTTACCATGGGAAGTGTTGGGATGCTATGTGTATGGATATTGTTATATATATGCATGTTGAGAAAAATGTGACATGGAGGTGGATAAAATGGAATGTAGTGGAGAATGAGTGTGACATATGTTTACATGAAATGAATTGTATATGAAAGTGATGACTTGTGGAATGCTAGTATTTTATTAATAATGAGCATGGGTATATGAATATGTTGCATGAAAGCCTGTATTATAAGTGAGTATGGATGTGGTTAATGTGAACTGAATCATATATGCGAGCATAAGAATTTAGTATGAATTGATATGTATATAAGTATGCATGAGTAATTGCTGTATGGGTTGAACTATTGCTTGACTCGACCGAGTGGAGGCAGAGTACTGGACCGAGTAGGGGCTACTTGACCGAGTGCCTTGACGCTCGATCAAGTGAAGGGAGTAGATGTGGAAACTTAAGTTCTGAATATTGTGAGTTGACCGAGCGCATAGTGACACTCGGCCGAGTATAAGAGACTCGATCGAGTATAAATCCCTGTATATTGTGGACGAATACTGATGTAGATCACTTGACCGAGTGTATGTTGACACTCGGTCGAGTATGTGTCACTCGACCGAGTGTATGTTGACACTCGACCGAGTATGTGTGACTCGACCGAGTGCCTTTTTAGACTCGATCGAGTACGGAGCCCGAAATGTTTACCTGGAATCCTGTATTTGGTGTACTCGACCGAGTACCTGTAGTACTCGATCGAGTGAGGTCGACTCGGCCGAGTGACTTATTGCACTCGACCGAGTGTTTTTATGTCACGACTATCGTCCGTTTTCGGGCCGTAGGCTTGTGCTTACATTTGCCATTTTTATTGAAGATATCATGCCTGCTACAAGAGCCAGTGCGTCAGCTAAAACTGTAGAGTACAATGCTGAAGAGGTTGTCGGACTCGTCGAACAGAATAAGGTGCTCACTGAAGCCCTTAAAAATTTGGGTGGTAACCGGGAGGTGATAGTTAATGCTACTAGCATTATCACTGCCATTGCTCGTCACCGACCCACTACCTTTGAGGGTACCCGTACGCCGCATCTACTAGATTAATGGCACTGCGAGATGGAGAGTAACTTTGAGGTCGTCGACTGTCCAGTGAATCTATGCGTAGAGCAAGCCGCGTTCTATCTGAGGGGTCATGCGGGAAAGTGGTGGTTCAGGTAGAGGGTAGCTATGAAGAACTACTATGTGAATGAAGGAGAAACATGGATTCCTTGGAGAGACTTCAAGGCAGAAATGAGGCTGGAGTTCGTTCCCGAGCATGTGAGAGGGAAGCTAAGGTCCGAATTTGAGATCTTTCGAATGACTGAAGAGATGACCGTGACTGAGTACTACAACAAGTTCACGGAGTTGGCAAGCTATGATGATGAGATGCATTGGAGTTGATGTTGGAGTGAGTGTCCTCAACAATAGTGCGATCACTTAATTAAATCTCATTAACGAGAAACAAAGGGATGATTAACATTATAGTCAACTGATCCACATTAATCGGTAATGATTGGCTTACTAGAGTTTGACATTACTGTCGTATGACAGTGGTGATCAGTTGATCCCTTGAGTTCACACCGAAAGGACGATTTCCTAATCAAGAATATTAATTAATTGTATAACGATACAGATTAATTAATCCCTTAAACAGAATGAGTTTACGAGTGAGAAATATATCTTATTGTAATTAGATTAAATAAGATTAAATAATATAATTGTTATATTAGAATGCTTAATGTTTATGAAACATTTGAGATAAGCATGATTGGTTGATCATAATTACAATTAGTTGTAGATCATATCAACTAAATATGAGATGACCCATTTTATATATATGTGATCATAAATTATTACTTAAATTGTTAAGTTTAATTTACTTGACATGAAATTGTATTTAATTAGTTAAATACATAATTATATTATAAGATAACATGTCTCACGTCACATGTCACATATGTGACAAATGACAAAATCACAAATTATAAAATGGACTCCATTTTATGAAGTGGCACCGGTTTATGTGAGGATGGGTAGATGGTTGTGTAATTATTAGTGTTCTAATTAAGATTAGAACATAATGATTACTAACCTACAACTAGCCCTAAATCCTAATGCTTTGTTTAGACCAAAAGCAATGGCATGCTCACCCTCCCCCATGCAAATGTTGCACCGGTTTTTGGTGAGTGAATAAGAGGATGTTTGATATATAAAACTTATCACTTGATCTCATATTTGATATATACAACATCTCACTAGAAATAAGAAAACACTAGAAACTTAAGAAGTTTCATATAAAACCATGTTCATATATTACTAATAGTTTACAACATTACTAAATGTAGTAATGGTTGTATTAGTTATATTGTTTAAGGGTGCCTCTCATATTATCTAGTAAATAATACAAGACGAAATTTGGGATAGTCTAGGTACAACTTAAAGGAGTGTCTCTACACTTGAGGCTTAAGGAAGTTCATCCCATGATGTTTTAGCTCAAGAACAAGAATAGGAAGGTGTCCTATTCTTGTGCCCATATTCGGCCAAATGCAATGTGAGGAAACAATTTTCTTCTTATCTTTGTGTTTAAATAGTTAGCATGTAACTAGATCTTGGAACTAATTAAAGAGTTAATTAGTATTACTTAAGAAATGTCTTATGTGTAGGTATGTGAACCTAACAATTGGAATCAGAGCATAGGATGTTGCATGCAATCGGTTTTATGAAGTTTTTACGAGTTATGGTAACAAAATAAAACTAGAATTTTTTTGATTTATATGATAAAGTCACGAAATTTTGAGCATGAAATATATTCTGGTCCTAAAATGGTTTTAGCTCATTTTGATGATTTATGGAAGATTATTGCTTTATTTAATGATTTTTAGTTAAATAAATCCATTTTATTGAGTAAAATGAACCTTTTATGACTAAAACTAGTTAAACTTCGAATCTGGCCATGAAATTTTAATATGATATCACATGCATATTTTAACTACTGTATGTAAAATGTGAGATAAATATGATTTTTTTTTTCATGATTTATGATTTTTAATAGTTAAAAAGGCATAAATAGTGATTATTTTGGCATAAATAGCTAAAATGAAGTTTTGGCATGATAAAAATTATATTATGTTGCTTAAATTTTTTACATATCATATTTATAAGTTGAAAATTAATTAGATTAATTTTAGTGTGATTTTAGTATTTTATTTGATAAAATCGATTAAAAGGAACTATATTTTTCTCTAAAATGATTTGAAATTTTTTGACCTAAATTTTGAAATTAAAATGTTCCTGGAAATGTTTCAGAATATTCAAAATTTTATTTTTCAAATTTATAAATTATTGTAATTTAATTTGGAATTATTACATCAAAGTTATGTTAAAAGGGTCAAAACCGAGCAATAATGCAAAACCGAGTTGAATTATTGTCAAATAAATAGCAGAGACTAATTTTTGAGTCCTAAACAGTTAGGGTAATTAACGTGGGCTTAAATTTCATTTAAGTATTAATTTGTGATTTTAATTGGTTATTATCACGCATTTCCATAAAACCGGGTTTATATACGATATAAGGTTATTAGGGCGATTTGGCACATTTATATTGCATGAGTTTACATATAATTATGCTGCATTTTGGTTGAATGAATGTCATTTGGATTTATGTAATTTTGGAATTATGTAATTTGTCTTAGTATGGCCTTAGTTTTTGATCGATATTACCCGAAATGTATGGGAATATTGATTCGGTTGTAATTTAATGTGATCTCGTATCACTTTTATTGTATTATTTCATTTTATTTTGCAAATGTATAATAGAATAGCCTTGTAATTTTATTATATCATTTGTAATCCCGGAGTTTCCAAAAGACGGTGCCATTTGGAAAGGCGTTCCAAAAGGAAGACGGTGTCCTTGGAGGGCGTGCAAATGAAGTTCAAGGGACCAAGGAGTTAGTTTCCGAATTTGTAATAGTTAATTTGATTTTCTATTATTTTAGGAAGGCCATACTAGGAATTTTTTTTATGTTTGCATTTTATTTATATGTTGTATGCATGCCAAATCGCCACTTAAACAACACATGCATTTTATTGAGTCAATCGACTGCGTCAATTATAATTATCGATAGTTCACCTATTTAGTACTTAAAAGGAGATAGATAATATAAATTGACTTGACCTCTATTTTTGTAATTGAGACTTAGCCTTAACAAATAGCAGAACCCATGAATCCCAATTTCGTAAGGAAGTAGGCTCGACTCACCGAGGTGCTAAACTTATTACGTTGGGTAAGTGGGGAAATACATCGTTATTGCATCGAAATTTGGTTGAACTCAACGGAAAGATTAGGGTCCGTGGCCCATGTGTTACGGGCTAAAGATGACAATAAAGTATTTCATCGACCAAGAATTCTAATGGTAGAATCGGTTAAAGAGTTAACCCACCAAGTAATATTAATAAAGGTCGTGGAGTCCGTGGCTCACATAAACCCGAGTTGATATAGGACTTGGGTCTTGGAAGCATTTATGTAATTGGATAGAGGTCATTATATAAATGTCAAACTTGTTTAAAATGTTTATTACAAGTATTTGAAAACGATAAATGTTGATGTTTCTTTCAATTTCTATTTTGTAATCAAACTTATTTATTCGCAATATCGGCAAACGATAACGAGGTTCGACCTCCCACACCACCACTCACCACCGTATCTTGGCTTAGATCCTTTATGGATCAATGCAAATTCGAAAAGAATTGTTCAAATTTCGCTAATTGGAATGGGCAACTTTGCCTTGCCACCAAAGGTGATGGTAAACTTCGTTACCTCACCAAGGCTTCTCCCAACGCTCCTAAATGCAAGGTCGACTAACGCCGTAAAGGTAGTCTATGAGACCTACTAAATAGAATCGGCCACGATCAAGAATGTCTTGATCTTCTCTATAGATAACGAGCTTCAAAGGAATGTCATAAAGATGAATTCCACGTATGAGATCTACACTAAACTCGTGACCGTGTTTTCACGGGCTCTTAGGATCATTCAATATGAAGTCGCTTCTTAATTTTTCGTCCTTAAAAATGAAGAATGGTCAATATGTTTGCTCCCGCGTACTCAAATGATTGAGCATGTCGAGATACTCAAGAAGTAAGAAGGAATAGCGATTCCCGAGCAACTTGTGATTGACCGTGTACTCCACTCCCTAAACCATATCAAAGGGTTTGTTAATTTTAGGGTGAACTTCAACATGCAAATCGTCACCACGACCCTACATGAGTTGCACAAATTGGTTGTGCAAACCGAGCGTGATATGGGCTACCATGCTAGCACTAACAAAGATGTTTTGAACATCAAATGACAAAAGTAAAAGGAAGTTCATGAAGAGTGGACACAAAGGGAACAAGCCCACCCCTTATAAGTACAAAGAAAGGCTATTGGGAATAGTTCTTCTAAGTCTAAGAAGGGTGTCACGTCCAACGACAAGTGCCATTATTGTAATGGTATAGGCTCTTGGAAACGTAATTACCCCATATATTTGGGAGATATTAAGACTGGACGAGTTCTTCCAGTAGATAATAGTTCTCTCGGATGTTTTTGTTATTGATGTTAATCTCAACTTTGGTATTTTGATACAAGTTATAGTTCTCATCCTCCTAATTAGATTAAGAGCATGAGAAGAAAGACAAGGCAAATCAAGCTTTAGGGAATCTCCAAGATGAGGAAGCTAAGGTAGCCACCACATAGAGGAGACCTAAGGATTAGCTTGGCGTTCTTGCTATTCGTCTTTCTAGTTATTTTGAATGTCGTTTTGGAACTTATGATTTCCGTGTTAGACATGGAAACTGGTTATTATTTCCATTTTAAAGGACAATTGTTGTACTATATAATGATAGCTTGGCTTTCAACCCAAGTCATTATGTAAATGGAATTTATGTTCTAAACTTTATATTATACAAAGTTAATATTTTAAACATAAAGTACTGTGACAAATTGATCATATGAGAAAATATAATGATTTGATCATTATAATCGCCTAGGTTATGAATTGGATACTTACTTATGGACTTGTGACAATGTATCACAACTTATTTGAAATAAGAAAGATCAATTGCATAACCAATTCGAGTTAATGAACTCACATTTGGGGATTTACAATCCATATAAGCCCTAAGATAAGATCTTTCAAACACCAATTAGACTCCATACTAGCTATGGAAGGGTTAAAAATCCTAAATTTGTTCAAGACATGGATAAAAGTCCAAGTATTTTGCTTAAATAGAGTGAGTCTATAGAGAAGTTAGAATACTAAAGTCTAAACAAATAAGTCTACTATAGATCGCTCAAAGTTAATAAGAGTTAATACGATCATTATACCCCACTTATACCTGGAGAACAAACCTGTTTGTGACTAAGGAATAGAGCTCATGAAGCATTCCTTACGAGAATTTTCTCATTCACACCTAAAGAAATAAAACTGTTTGTGGCTCATGGTGCTATCCTTCATGTAAATAGGCGTATTTACTAAAGGATAGAGTGGGAGAAAATATGCCACAAACAAAGACAAGAGAAAATGTTCTTAAGTCATCCAAGGTCGGAAGCTTACAGTGAAAGCTTATAGTGTTATAGTGAAAATATCTACTTTTAGAAAGTAATAATTATGATCTATAGATTGACGGTTATAATTTCCAATTCGATTTTGTTGCATAAGAGCCTTAAGACTACAAGATGGATAATATACATATAAAATTACTTGGGGAAGTTTGGACCTCCCTAGGGTGAATAAAACTTTATTGTAAAGTATTGTATATAAGTTCAAATATAACCATCTTTGAGATCCAAGATTATTGCATCTACACTTCATTGAAAGTATATGTATGACAAAGTGACAAAGAGTTGTTTAAAGTTTCCTTTCTAAATGGGCATTTAGAAGTGGACAATTTGTCGTACAAAACTTAGGAGATCAATGTGTGATCCTAAGAGAGCACTTGAGATGTTTTAATAATCATTGCATAACAAGAGAGAATGGTTTCCTCGAATAGTCGAAGAGCCATGTTTATGCATGTAGCTAAGTGGGAGCTAGATCTATCATGTGTGGACATGAGGTTTAGTGGGAGTAAAAATTCGTCATGTGTGGACATGAAGATTAGTCGGAGCAAAATATCTTCCATGTCTTGTATGTATGAGACATATCAATCATTAGGAATGATGTACTAACATTGCCTTCCGTGGAGGAGTGTTTAGGAAATCATTTCTAGATGAAAGACTTGGAAGAAGCATATTGTATCTAAGGCAAGAATATCTCTCCTGTCTCGTATGTAAGAGACATATTGGTCATTGGGAATGATGTACTGACATTGCCTTCCGTGGAGGAGTGTTTGGGAAATCATTTCTAGATGAAAGACTTGGAGAATGTATCCAAAATCTATGGTGATACATGAGAGAGGATACACATGATTGCTAATGTTTCCGCCATTAGGCTAATCATATTGCCAAGATATGCACATACCTTGATAAGTTGTATGCTTGGAGCATGACAAGTTGATAACAAATAATCCACATGAGAGTCATTGGATAGCCTTCAAGAATGATCATGAGATTCTCGAGGACAACTATGAGTTTATTCTTATGTTTGGTAATAATAACTTAGTTGCGTGTTAAGTGTCACACGAACCCAAGTTTCCAAACCTGTACAGGATCTGACAAAATCCAAGGCTAAATTTTGTTATATTAAAAGCGAATAAGTAAAAAGGATGATTGAAGTGTCAATCATTGTAAATTCTACAAATAGAATCTTAGTACATGATGATGAGGATGAGGTGGATTATAAGGATCTAATAAGTAGACCCTTCCACCAAGATACCCATCATGTGGTTATAATGATAACGAGTCGGAGCATCTTTTAAGATTAAAGAGCCCAAGACTAGATAGAGATCTAGTTATGTACTTTGAAAACTTCATGTTATTAGGAATAACAATGAGTGGAAAGAAAGGGAGCAATTCATAAAGTTGGAACAAATGGATACATAGTATATCCACCATCCAAGCTTTTATTGCATTTAGACAAGAGGACCATGAAGTGTCGTGGAACTAGTATACTTTAGATTATAAGATATGAAGCAATAACATTGTGTTGATTGTTCATATGTGATAATCACATTTATCGTTTGAGTTTCTGAAACTCACTATTGTGCTTTGTAATAATCCAAATAGGTTGTAATGACATCTTTGAACCCTATTAAAGTGGACTGGATTAACATAACATTGGCCCCTAGTTGCTTACATGAGGTGACGTCTCGAAGTGACTAGAGTGTGATGCGATTGATGGCAAGTTCAAGTGTCATGGAGTCATATGAGATGACTAGTCGATCACATAGACAGACTGTATGGGACAGACTGTCGGGCAGTGGCCGCTTATAGAGTTCTGGCAATTCATAAAGCCTGGTCGTGGCGAGAGCTACTATAGTATTCTTTTTGAGTCAATTCTTTAGACTAGAGACTATTCGCCCAAGTCGGCATAGTTTCTGATTGACTTTGATTTTTGCCCCAAGCCATTCTGTAAAAAGGGGTGAATTGGCAATTATTGGGTCATGAAGGACTGTGAGTTAACGAAGGGAATAGTGCGATAGGAATTGTCCAACCCCTTGTCAGGGTTATCCAATATCTCAAGGCCACTCGAGGAGTAGTAAGCTTGAAATGCGTGGCCACGCTCGAAAGGTATCTACGGTAGATAATTCCGGTCAGAATGTTACTCTCCAGATCGAGGAAACCACTCTAGATATGATCACGTGCAAGTACGACCTGCAAGACACCTTGCATTTAGTGGGAGATTTAAAATAGGACAAGAGAATTGGTGACGCACACTTGTTTCGAACAAGTGGGAGATTGTTGGAGTGAGTGTCCTCAACAATAGTGCGATCACTTAATTAAATCTCATTAACAAGAATACAAAGGGATGATTAACATTATAGTCAACTGATCCACATTAATCGGTAATGATTGGCTTACTAGAGTTTGACATTACTGTCGTATGACGGTGGTGATCAGTTGATCCCTTGAGGTCACACCGAAAGGACGATTCCCTAATCAAGAATATTAATTAATTGTATAACGATACAGATTAATTAATCCCTTAAACAGAACGAGTTTACGAGTGAGAAATATATATTTTATTGTAATTAGATTAAATAAGATTCAATAATATAATTGTTATATTAGAATGCTTAATGTTTATTAAACATTTGAGATAAGCATGATTGGTTGATCATAATTACAATTAGTTGTAGATCATATCAACCAAATATGAGATGACCCATTTTATATATATGTGATCATAAATTATTACTTAAATTTTTAAGTTTAATTTACTTGACATGAAATTGTATTTAATTAGTTAAATACATAATTATATTATAAGATAACATGTCTCATGTCACATGTCACATATGTGACAAAGGACAAAATCACAAATTATAAAATGGACTCCACTTTATGAAGTGGCACCGGTTTATGTGAGGATGGGTAGATGGTTGTGTAATTATTAGTGTTCTAATTAAGATTAGAACATAATGATTACTAACCTACAACTAGCCCTAAAGCCTAATGCTTTGTTTAGACCAAAAGCAATGGCATGCTCACCCTCCCCCATGCAAATGTTGCACCGGTTTTTGGTGAGTGAATAAGAGGATGTTTTTCTTCTTATTTCACTTATCACTTGATCTCATATTTGATATATACAACATATCACTAGAAATAAGAAAACACTAGAAACTTAAGAAGTTTCATATAAAACCATGTTCATATATTACTAATAGTTTACAACATTACTAAATGTAGTAATGGTTGTATTAGTTATATTGTTTAAGGGTTCCTCTCATATTATCTAGTAAATAATACAAGAGGAGATTTGGGATAGTCTAGGTACAACTTAAAGGAGTGTCTCTACACTTGAGGCTTAAGGAAGTTCATCCCATGATGTTTTAGCTCAAGAACAAGAATAGGAAGGTGTCCTATTCTTGTGCCCATATTCGGCCAAATGCAATGTGAGGAATCAATTTTCTTCTTATCTTTGTGTTTAAATAGTTAGCATGTAACTAGATCTTGGAACTAATTAAAGAGTTAATTAGTATTACTTAAGAAATGTCTTAAGTGTAGGTATATGAACCTAACAGTTAAAAGTCTCTAGCTGAGAAGTTCTTGAAAGGATTAGTGTCTAGAGTCATGAATAAGCTACCAGTGCCGGTGGCTGATGATCTTAAGGAGGCTTACAAGAAGGCGGGTCAAGCTGAGAGATTGGAAGTTATGGCCAAAGAGGCTAGAGAGGCAATGGAAGGTGGGAAGAGAAACGCAACAAGTGAGGGTGGAGGCAACTCTACCTACAAGAAGGGCAACTATTTGCAGACCAGATCCTATTCCGGCGGAGATGGCTACCGTGGAGGACAAAAATCCGGGGGAAATGGTGGTAGAGCTGCTAGTGAGGTTTCTGGTCCGAAATGTTATGGTTGTGGCAGTGTGGGCCACAATATATCGAGTGTCCATAATCAAGGGGAGGTGGGGGTTATCAACCCTCATATCAGCGAAGCTACTCGCAGAGCATGGCTAGTAATCGGCCTGCAGGTTCTTGGAACCAAGATGGAGGGTAGAGTGGGACCTGCGGCGGGTACAATCGCTTTGGTGGTTATCAGAGGCAGAACGACAACAACAACAACAACAACAACAACAATAAAAATGGGGAGAACCAGAGTTCAGCTTCGAAGACTATAGCATCAACGAGTACAGTTCAGGGTAGTGTCCAGAAGAACAATGGTAAACTGTTCGTTATGGGGAAGCAGGCAGCATAGGCGGATGTTCAGATGGTTACTGGTACTTTTCTTGTTAATATTGTTCAGGGGCAACCCGTTCTTTTATTTCCAAGAGTAATGCTGTATCATTGGGATTGGGAGGTAGTGAGTATGTAAATGATGAGATATTTATACCTTCCGGAGAATCGGTATCGTGTACTAAGCTGTATAGAGGGGTATCCATGATTGTGGGGGAGGTTGACTTCCCTGTTGACTTGTTTGAGTTTCCGCTAGACTGATTTGAGGTAATTGTCGTGATGGATTGGTTGGGTAGCTACAAAGCTAATATAGACTGTCATCAGAAGAAGGTTTCGTTGAGAGGTCGGAAAGGTGTTAGAGTGTCTTACCGAGGGTTGGTGGTAAAGCCTAAGGTGAAGTTGATAGCCACTATTACTTTGAAGACGTACCCGAGGAAGGGTTATCCTATCATCTTGTGTCATGTGAGGGATACCCGAGTTGAGGAGCCAACAACAGACCAGATCGAAGTGGTGAGTGAGTTTGGTGATGTTTTTCCGGATGAGATACTGGGATTACCTCCAAAGAGAGATGTGGATTTTAGCTTGGATCTGAAGCGGGTACGTGACCGATTTCTAAGGCCCCGTATCGCATGGATCCAAAGAAGCTTGAAGAGTTAAAGAAGCAGCTGAATGCGTTACTGGAAAAGGGATACATTAGATCTAGTGTATCGCCGTGGGGTGCGCCAGTGCTATTTGTGAAGCAAAAGGACTGTAGCTTACGGTTATGCATTGATTACTGTGAGCTGAACCATGTGACGATGAAGAATAGACACCCATTACCCAGGATCGATGATCTATTTGATCAGTTGAGTGGAGCTGGAGTGTTCTCGAAGATAGACTTGAGGTCGGGGTATCATCAGCTGAGGATAAAAGATAGCGACATTCTGAAGACGGCGTTTTGTTCGAGATATGGGCATTATGAATAAGTGGTGATGCCGATTGGATTGACTAATGCGCCAGCGGTGTTCATGGAGCTTATGAGCTGGATCTTCAGTCCATGTTTGGACACATTCGTAGTGGTGTTCATCGATGACATCTTGGTCTATTATAAGACTAAGGAGGGGCATGCGGTGCATCCGAGGATCGTCCTGCAGACCTTGAGGGATAACAGTTGTATGCCAAGTTATCTAAATGTGAATTCTAGTTAGAGAAGGTGGCCTTCTTTGGGCATGTGATATCGATGGAAGGGGTAATGGTGGATCCAAGAAAGATTGAGGCGGTGTCTAACTGGGAGGCACCAAAGAATGTGGCAGAGGTGAGAAGTATTCTGAGTTTGGTCGGGTATTATAAGAGGTTTGTGAAGGACTTCTCGAAGATAGCTAGACCTATGATGTCGTTGATGAGGAAGGATAACAGGTTCAGTTGGGATGAGAGTTGTGAAACGGCGTTCCAAATCTTAAAGGAGCGTTTGACCACAACTTCTGTGTTAGCACTACCTGAGGGGAGCGAGAATTTTTAGGTGTATACAGATGCATCGAAGTGTGGCTTGGGCTGTGTGTTGATGCAAAAAGGAAAGGTGATTGCTTATGCGTCAAGACAACTGAAGCCTTATGAGGAGAACTACCCCACTCACGATCTTGCGTTAAGTGCAGTGGTGTTTGCGCTGAAGATTTGGAGGCACTATTTATATGGTGCCAGTTTTAAGGTGTTTTCGGACCATAAGAGGCTGAAGCACATCTATACCCAGAATGAGCTAAATATGAGACAACATCGGTGGATGGAGCTGATTGGAGATTATGAAATGTAGATTATTTATCATGAGGGGAAGGCGAATGTAGTTGATGATGCTTTGAGTCGGAAGAGTGTACATTTTTTTTGCACGTCGATGTCTTTGATGAGATTGAGAAATGAGGTAGAAAATGGGGATTCATGTGATTAGGAAGGGGGGGTGCTGCTAGTGATCTGTTGATTGAGCCCGAGTTATATGATAATATTTGGTGCAAGCAATTGAGGGACCCTAAAATTCAGCAATGGAAGAAGGGAGTAGAGGAGGGTACTACTCCGTATTTCTGTGTATGGGGGGCTCGGCCGAGTAGAGCTTATTCGACCGAGTACATATGGTACTCCGCCGAGTAGAAGCTACTCGACCGAGTAATGTTAGCTGGTGTCTTTGGCTATGTTGTGGTCTCGTGTACTCGGCCGAGTGATATCAGCACTCGACCGAGTAAGTCGTACTCGACCGAGTACGACGGAAATCATGGATTAGTCGGACGGATGGTTAAAGGTTAATAGGATTAGTTAATTTCATAAATTACTTTTACGCTTCTTAATTACAAACCGTAACTCTAAAATCCTCTCAAAACTCCTCAAGAAACCTTTCATCATCTAGTGCCGGATTCATCCTGTTTCTTTATCAATTAATTACTTTGGTAAGTATCTTTGGTTATAATTGGTTATGATTGATTATTGTTATATTGATTAGCATAATTAAGTTGGGGAGTGGGAATTATGATGTTGATGGTATAATTATGATTTGTATAGGAGGGGACTTCGTAGAAGAATACTTTTGATTGCTTTGCTTGCTAATTGGAATTTGCTATAAGGTAGGGTTTCCCTACTCAGTATTTGCATTGCTAATTGATGGCATGAGATTGTTGATTTATTATATGTGATGATTGTGATTGTGATATTGATGATGATGGAGTTTGAGTTATTGATGATGGTCACTATTGTGACAATGATGAAGTTGGACGAATTGGCGATGGTTACTATGGTTTGGGTGATTCTGTTGGGAGACGGATCCCCTGAGTTCGCCCCCGTAGTTTTGCCGGGGGATGTGCACATTAATGATCCAGGTTTATCTTGCTATGGCGAGATGGAAGTTCAATGCATGTGGCTGCGGTCTAGATAGGCTCAATAGGTGGTTGTGTAGAGCAGGCTGGTAACCTGAGTCTACTGAGGTAACCGCTGTGGGGGCCCTTCAGTTTCTTTTGCCTTGTACTTATCTTGTACATTAGTCGGTATATGTGAATACTGACGCCGTTATTGTTTTACAAAACTACTGTGATCCATTGGGGAATGGTGAGCAGGTGATTGCAGGTAATCGTTAGCTTGCGTTGGGATCAAGGATGTGATCACCTGATTATGTCTAGCTTCCGCGTGTCATTTTGGAGTCGTGCACATTAGTAGTCTTTTCATTATGTTGAACATTCCTAGTCATTGTTATCACGATTTCAGTATAGAGTTTAATTATTGGTCAGATGGTATGCCATCTGTTTGGGATTGTGTATTGACAGATAAACTTATTAAATAAATATTTTTTAAAAAACACGTATTATTTAATTATAAGTATAAACATATTATGAAAAAAAGCTTTGAAACTCCATATTTGAATTTCTTGCGAAAAATACATTCATTTGAGTATAAATTTTGTGTTATTTACTACTTGCTTTCAAAGATATTGTGAAGTACTATATTGTGGATGGTATTACATAGTTAGTCTATTGGGATGTAAAATTAAATAAGAGTATGTCGATACCTCGAATCTGCACCTTTCGGCAACCATTCAGTGGTGATTGGGCCGCATGTTTGATATGCGAAACGATTTATGACAGTTCATAAGTTTGTCGTCAAGTGGTAGCTCAAACACTTGTGTATACCCCTTGGTCGTCATCTACGTGCCGATACGGTCGTTTTGACAGTCATTATATATATTTTGGAGTCCGGGTCAAAAACCGCTTCGTTTTCTATAAACCGCCTTTTGAAACCGTGCCTGAACGCTCGAGTAAGGGCTAGGAAAGGCAAGAAACCCATCAAGTCTTGGTCAAAACTGAAAAAGAAATTTATGGATAAATTTGTTGCTAAGGATTATACTAAAGATCTGTTCATTAAACTGTCTAACCCGAAACAAAATCAGAAGTCTGTTGAGTCATATTTAAGGAAGTTTGAGCAGCTTACCCTTCAGTGTGACATTACAGAAAAGCCTGAGCAAAGAATTACTAGGTTTTTAGAAGTTCTAAACTAAAGTATTTTTAACAAGGTTAGAATGCAACTGTTGAGATATGTTCTTTTGATGATGACAAGTATTTCGTATAATGTTTTCCTTGTGCTACTAATGTGTGTGTTCTCAAGTATGTATAGGTTCAAAGGATATTTAATGAAGACATGAAGCTTGAAGAGAAGTGTGTCGTTGTTTAGTGTCATGTGTGTTGTAAAAGTAAAGGAACGAGCAAATACATTACTAAGCAATAATTAAACAGTCCGCTGAACTGTTTAATTGAGATCTGGTTATGGAAACTGCTGAAAAGATTTTCCAAATTCTTTTCTTAAAAGATATTTCGAAATAAAGTATTTTATAAACAATAATATCTTTGAACAAAATATCCTAGAAAATAAACTTTCAGTTTATAATAGCATTTGAGGATCAAAATCTTGGAAGTTATTTTTGCTTGGAGAATAAGTAAAAAGATCTTTTTGTTATCTTAAAATATTCTTAAATTATCTTGTCAAGATATATTATCTTTTTGCTTTAATTTAGGAGATTTAGTTCCAACACTTCTCCTATAAATACAAGACTCTTATTTCAGAAATAATTACCCTTTTCATGTGCTTTAACGTTTTTGCAAAATTAGGTTTTTATGTTTTAAGCTTTTAAATTCATTTTGCAAATATTTTCTGAAAAGGTGTCTATCTATATATCGAACAGTTCGTGAGACTGTTGAATTTGCAACTCTGTTCTGTATTGCTCGATTCTCTTGCTAAAGGAATTCAATTTCGTCTCTATTAGTCTTATATGAAGACATTGTAAAAGAGACACATTTGATTGTAATATTTCATATCTAAAGAGAGAGCTTTGGGGTGCTAAGAGTTTAGCACTCGAGTCTACACAACTAGAGTTAGTTGTGGGGTGTTGGGGTACAAGGGTTTTGTACTCGAGTCGCACAACCGGAGTAGGTTGTGGGGGTTTCTTTGTAGTCGGGGTTGATTATTAAAGAAACATTAATAAGAGAGATAGTGGACGTAGACCTAAAGAGTGTAGGTCGAACCACTTAAAAATCGCTTGTGTTTTGTTTCTCTTTAATTTGCTTTATTTCGTTTATTTCTTTTTATAATCAGGCACGCTTCCGCAAACACAAAGACTCAACCTATAGTCTATTGTGTTTATCCATCACAATTACTTTCATAAGACTACAAACGATTTCCTTAGTACATTCGTTATTGCTTTCTTTTTGTTGTTTGATCGTTATATTGTTTTCTTATATTTTGATTCATTCACGAATCTGTTCGAATCAGTACTGCACAATATTCATTGTTTAAACAGTGCGCTGAACTGTTTAATTTGCCTGAGTTCTGATTGGTAACAGATAAATTCCGAGTTGTTTTTTTAAAGTTTTAAAAGAGTACTCAATTCACCCCCTCCCCCTCTTGAGTACCAGATCCATAAACTCAACAATTGGTATCAGAGCTTCGTGCTCTTGAAAGGCTAACACCTAAGAGTTTAGATCCTACATATGACTCCATCATTAAAAGTATCTCAAGAGAAGACTCACAAAAATATGGCATGTGTATCACATCCTTCTTGTAATTTGATTACCAATTATGAGAAGTGTTTCAAATGCCGAAATTATGATCATACATGTAACCCTTGTGACAAGAAAAAGGTTGATTGTAAACAAGGTCACAAGTTGGTTAAAAAAATATGGATTAGAAAGGACTTGATGGCTACAATGACTAACCAAAAAGGACCCAAAATTGTTTGGGTACCAAAGTACAAAGATTGATTGTTTTGCAGGCTAAAGTGAGAGGGAGCAACATGCGTTTATCAAAATAACTTTCGTTGCTCAAGGTGCATATGAGATGATGTTTTTGACCTCTCACATAGAGCCTAAAAATTTGAGGTGTGATACAAGTTGGTAAGGTGTTTCAAGTTTATTCACACTTTAAGAAAGGATGGTAAGAACTTCTCAACTCTTGATCTTAATGTTAAGCAAACATCTTGAGAAGTATGATTGGTAGTTGGTATGTATATTCTTAAGTTCTTGATTTACTACCTATTATGGTGTATTCTTTATCTTGGTTATAAAGATATATCTAACATAATTTAGCATGTGTGCAGATGAAGAAGAACAAGGGAGAGCCTACGAGGACTTGATGAATAAAACCAGAAGCATGTTAAACAGTTCACTGAACTGTTTTGATAGAGGTGATCTCAAGTTCAGGGGGAACAGAACAGTTCGTTAGACTGTTCTATCAAGAGAAAGGTTCGAAGGAAAGGAGAATAACGATGATGCTTTATAGGTAAATTCTCCATATGGAATTAATTCGTGGTTATTTGTGTGCGCATATCATTTATGCTTTTTACTACTTCCAATTATCCCCATTGATCAACATTCTAAAGCTAAACACGCAAGTATTTGTTCATCACTTTTGTTTGATCAAGTTGAAAAGAGTAAAATTTGTCTAGAGCTTGGTAAGACTAATGATCAACTAGCTACTTTTACTTTAACTACTTTCTAGAGAACGGTTTGAGAAAAATTGGTTGAAACCTAGTCTAGTAAATTGCATTTGACACTTGCATATGACGTGCTTTCTTCAATGATTGATTAGTCGAGGGAATTTTCATATTGACCGTGTGCGTATATACTAAAGCATGATATTCCGTGTGCCAAGTACATAGCCGACATGAGGTGGTTGATTATTGAATTAAATCATGATATGTTTTAAATTGTTGAAAGTGTCATTCAATCTCCTTACAATAAATAACCCCTTAATTGACTTCATCCCTTCTTAACATAATTTTCTCAACTTAGAAACCTTGTTGAACCTAAACTGAACAGTCCAATACACTGTTCGGTTAAGAAACCAATTCCCAAAACCTTGCCTTACCAAAACCTATCTACAATAGATAGGAAGCACTAAATCAATTTGACTATCCATTTAACCAACAACCCAAAATTAATTTATACCTTCACCTATAATTTGTTTTGATTTGAGTATATTGTCTTGAGTTTCTTTTATTCGTGCCATATTTAAGAAAATAATGATATTTTCACTTGTTTTCATTTTAGACTTTTATCGGGAGTTTTGATGATGCTATAAAGTTGGATGAATTGTGATCACATTGGAAATATTTCTAAGGAATAGAAAAGTGCTCAAAATTGAAAAAAAAAAAAGGTGAAAAGTGCAAAACAAATTAAAGAAGAAGGAAAAAAAAAGGAAGATCGAAAAAAAAAAAAAAAGATCGAAAAAAAGAAGAAGAAATATGAGCACTATGTAATGACTTATTGACAACGTCAAATATTCTCGTGTCTAGTAGTAATTTTTAGAGTCTTTCGTCTTACTTTTTACGGGTCATTAGCTATGTTTTATGGTAATTTTAGTTTTTGTAATAATGTTAGTATTTAGTATTTTAAGTCAATTTTTGAGAGTCAAATCCCGAAAGTCAATGAAAGTCAAACCGGAAAACCCGAGACCCAAAGACCCGGAAATTGGAGTGGGGTAGCAATGAATCACCAAGGTATGAAGACCAAGCCCAATGGGTCAATGGAAGTCAAGGCGGGGTCAAATATGCTTGGGTCAACGAAAGTCAAGAAGGAAAACAAGGCAAAAATTAGCCCGTGCTCGACGCAACCTGCGTCAGCACGACGCAGCCTGCGTCATCACGACGCAGCCTGCGTCCTTTCTCAGCACGGGTTTTTCTCATTTTCTCGTCTTGTCTTTTGGAAGCCCACTTTTCAAGGCCCCTAGGTTTGCGGACCAAGGGTATAAAAGAAGAATTCTGAAGAGAGAGAAGGGCATCAAGCATTCAACATACAACATCATATTTTCCCTTAGCATTTTCTCTACTTTGTTCTTCAAGTTTGGCTCTTGTAATTGGTTACTATTTAGAAATTGGTTGTATTATGAAGACTATGGGTAGCTAATCTTTCTTTGCTTAGTGTAATTTGAACAAGTTCTTCCCTTTTAGCATTGTAAGGCCTTTTAATCTTTCCTTCTCTATTTAATTCCATTTTCCTATGTTTGAATTTCATTGTTGAATGAATTGTTGTTAAGGCTAACCATCTTAGTAATTGTTTGTTTGATTAAATTGCTTTGTCTTGATGAATTTGGTTGATTTGTCTTGGTATTTGTTGAAGCAACTTGAAAGATTGTAACTTTGGTTTAAAAGTTGGAATCTTTTGAGTGGAATTTGGATTATTGTGTATTTAGGACATGGTTTAATGTTTTATTACATGATTCTAGCATGCTTCTTTGGTTTTGTGCTTAAAGCTTGCATCTTTATTTATGCTTATGTTTTAATAAGTATGGGTTTAGTTGTATTGGGTCATTTATGGATGGTTTAATTCATGGTGGCTAATTCTTAGAAGTTTGCAATAGATAATTAGAGAAGGGAGGAAAGGAGGGATCTTTACTTTGTTAATTGTGGGGGAACTTGGGATAATTGCACTAAGTTACTTCTCCTTATTTGAATCTTTGAGTATTTAGTTAGTGTTGGTGATTTTTAGGCTTGATAATCTTTTCTTATGAAAAACTCTCTTCCTATTTGTTATCTACATGTTTACCATTGTGAATATCATAGTTTGTAAGTAATTCAAGTCTTTGTTTCAATTAGTGTTTTAATTTGTGGTTAGATTAATTAATTTGCTTAATCGGTTTTTAGCAAGAGTCTAGATTAGATTTGTAGCATTCATCGCCTTCCCTTGGGTTCGATCCTTGTCTTACCCTTACTACCCTTTATTTAGGTTGGTTTGAGTCTAGATTTGGCTTTATAAATTGTTATTTGATTTAGCTAATTTGCGGATTTAACGACACAGTAAAATAAGCTCGTCACTTATTCCTTATTCATTCCAAATCTTTTATGTTTTTCATGTTTCTCAAAACTCCATATTCATGTATCTTATTTTCCTTTGTTACAATTTTCATGCACGAAGTTTAGAAATCTCAAGTACTTTCTATACTCTTATTCGAAGTCAATTCAAACCTAGCCACATAAACCAAAACCCTCTCTAACCCTACAAAACTAACTCCGCATTTGATCTAACCTTTTTGTGACACTTGAAACTTTTTATTTGCATATTGTGGTGGTATTCAATATGATGACTTAATTATGTTCAGCATCACATACTTGAAATCTGGAGTAATCTTGTTTGTGTTTATACAATTCTAGTCTTTTAATGTTATTTCCCTTTTCGATGATGTCAAGAGGGGGAAGAATAGATATGTTTGTTGTTAATTGCTTACTACTAGACCTTGTCAAGACTAATACTATCTTATCGTCTTTGAAAGGTGTTTAGTTACATTGGCACAAGTTGGTTAGCGGTTAAAGTAACTCTTGACATTTGTTATTCTCTTTTACTTGGTCATTACTTTCAAGCTTCATTAAAGGTCATTCAAGAGAAATCATATTTTGAGGGGGAACTTAATTTGAAAGACTTGCCATCATCAAAAAGGGGGAAATTGTTGAGATATGTTCTTTTGATGAAAACAAGTATTTCGTATAATGTTTTCCTTGTGCTACTAATGTGTGTGTTCTCAAGTATGTATAGGTTCAAAGGATATTTAATGAAGACATGAAGCTTGAAGAGAAGTGTGTCGTTGTTTAGTGTCATGTGTGTTGTAAAAGTAAAGGAACGAGCAAATATATTACTGAGCAATAATTAAACAGTCCGCTGAACTGTTTAATTGAGATCTGGTTATGGAAACTGCTGAAAAGATTTTCCAAACTCTTTTCTTAAAAGATATTTCGAAATAAAGTATTTTATAAACAATAATATCTTTGAACAAAATATCCTAGCAAATAAACTTTCAGTTTATAATAGCATTTGAGGATCAAAATCTTGGAAGTTATTTTTGCTTGGAGAATAAGTAAAAAGATCTTTTTGTTATCTTAAAATATTCTTAAATTATCTTGTCAAGATATATTATCTTTTTGCTTTAATTTAGGAGATTTAGTTCCAACACTTCTCCTATAAATACAAGACTCTTATTTCAGAAATAATTACCCTTTTCATGTGCTTTAACGTTTTTGCAAAATTAGGTTTTTATGTTTTAAGCTTTTAAATTCATTTTGCAAATATTTTCTGAAAAGGTGTCTATCTATATATCGAACAGTTCGTGAGATTGTTTAATTTGCAACTCTGTTCTGTATTGCTCGATTCTCTTGCTAAAGGAATTCAATTTCGTCTCTATTAGTCTTATATGAAGACATTGTAAAAGAGACACATTTGATTGTAATATTTCATATCTAAAGAGAGAGCTTTGGGGTGCTAAGAGTTTAGCACTCGAGTCTACACAACTAGAGTTAGTTGTGGGGTGTTGGGGTACAAGGGTTTTGTACTCGAGTCGCACAACCGGAGTAGGTTGTGGGGGTTTCTTTGTAGTCGGGGTTGATTATTAAAGAAACATTAATAAGAGAGATAGTGGACGTAGACCTAAAGAGTGTAGGTCGAACCACTTAAAAATCGCTTGTGTTTTGTTTCTCTTTAATTTGCTTTATTTCGTTTATTGCTTTTTATAATCGTGCACGCTTCCGCAAACACAAAGACTCAACCTATAGTCTATTGTGTTTATCCATCACGATTACTTTCATAAGACTACAAACGATTTCCTTAGTACATTCGTTATTGCTTTCTTATTGTTGTTTGATCGTTATATTGTTTTCGTATATTTTGATTCATTCACGAATCTGTTCGAATCAGTATTGCACAATATTCATTGTTTAAACAGTGCGCTGAACTGTTTAATTTGCCTGAGTTCTGATTGGTAACAGATAAATTCCGAGTTGTTTTTTTAAAGTTTTAAAAGAGTACTCAATTCACCCCCTCCCCCTCTTGAGTACCGGATCCATAAACTCAACAGCAACCTCTCTGGTCCTTTGATGATGTGGTTAATCTGTCCATTAGAGTTGAAAAACGGGGAAAGAAACAACCAAGTCTTATACCAAACCAGCTGCAACTAAACCTTACACTGGGTAAGGATTGCAGAGAGTCCTTGGGTCCCTGCAGTCAGTAATAAGAACCCCTTGGACAAGGGTAAGGCCCCTATGGTACAGCAGACCACCCTCACTCCCCCAAAACAAAAAAGGAAGTGTTACCAATGTCAGGGATATGGCCATTTCAAAAGAGAATGTCCTTCAAAGAGGGCTTTAACTAAAGTGGAAGTTATGAAGTGGGAGAAGGAAGGGCTCATTGAATATGAGCAAGAGAAGGAGGTGAGTGAGCAGAATGTTGAAGTTGACACCTCCTTGGAAGTAGAACCACCAGACAGTGGTCACAACCTTGTCCTCTAAAGAATTATGCAAACTTAGCATCAACCTTTGGAGGAAGACCAGAGATCACTGATCTTCAAGAGCAGGTGTACCATATAAGGGAGGGTCTGTAACTTGATAATATATGGGGGGAGTTGTACAAATGTAGCCTCTTATTTTGTGTGAAAAGTCTTAGCATTAATAAGGTCCTTGAGAAGGTCATATTATTCCCTCTCCAGGGTCTGAGAGCACCAACAAACCGCCAGACCAAGAAGCCACAAGTTGTGAACTACATTGCCATTTCAGGAAAGAGACAATGTTACTTTTGCAGCAACTTTTCTAAAGACTTGCAGTCTGTTTCAGCTCGTCTCATTAGACTTTTGTGCATTTGTTTTATTGTCATTGTAAGGCTATTTCAAGCCCTTAGATGTAGCTTTATTTGAGTGGTAGAGATCTCCTTGTAATGCTCTATAAAAAGAGGCTTTTGCACCATGTATTACTGAGAATATGAATGAACGAAAACCTGGAGTATTTACTCTATTACATGTTAACCTGCGCCAGTCTTGGTTAGCTCAAACCCTCAAAAAAGTTGTACTAGTCTTAGTTTGTTGGCCTGAGCTTAAGACATTCACTTGTGCTAGTCTTAGTGAGTAAATTAAGCTTAGGACTCACTGAGTCTAGGTCTATCTGTGCTAGTCTTGATAGTTTTAAAATCAGGGTTCTATCCTTTGTGTGTGTGTATTGTGTTTGCTTCTTGTTTTCAGTCCTGACCCCTAGTTTAGTGTTCCAAATAAGCTCAGAGCTAACTACACTTCTAATGTCTAACCATTTAATGCATAAAAGCTAACACCAAAGCACTAAATCAAACGCAAACGAGTTAGATCAATGATAAAAGAAACTGAACCGTCGGCATTGCAAGATTGTATATATCGGGCTCTCACGGGTCACTCATTACTCATTCAAAGCACATGGTGAGAAAATTTATAAGTTAAGAAGAAAAGTAGTCACTCACCTAACTGCGACCTATAAGAACATGCATGCAATTTTAACATGATAAATACCTATATCGACCGTACATACGCATTCCAACCAAACTGGACCAAGACACATGCCGGTGACTTACATATAGTGTGAGGTGAGCTAATTGGGTGAAAAGGGGCAAAATAAATTTGGATATGTGGAGGTAAAGCCAAACTAGTACAACCATAACAAAATAGTACACTCATACACCTTATAAACTCAATTTTTGAATAAGATCGATGCCAAATTCGGCACAACTCAACACACACAACAACACTCCCCAAAATGTATAAAATTGAGCATGGAAGTATAAACATTCTCTTCTCTTTTATTTTTCTTCAACACTCAATAACTTTTTTTTTTTCTTTTTTTTTTCATAGTGTTGTATTTTGTTTTCCTCTTTTTTTTTCGATTTCTTTTCTTTTTATTCCTCTTTTTTTCCACCTTTCGTATCAAATTAATAACCATATTCTCATTACAAAAACGGAATACCAAACTAGCTTGACTGAGGTAGGCTAATTTTTTTATTGTAGTTAAAAATTGGGTCAAAATAGGTCAATTGGGCTAATGAAGGTAAAGGTTAAAATGAGAAAGGAAGATTGCCTCTCCACATGTGTCGCTTTCAACAAACCGAATGCATACATGCACTAAGAGGTCGATGTCATGCTTATGCAAATTAATGTTACATGCCTTATAAGGAGTTCTACTCACATCCTAGATAAAACGGATCATGAATGTCATCAGTTTATGTAGGCTCTAATTCCTTAGAATGTTTAAGTAGGTTGTCGATATCAAGTCAAGTCTATTTGTTCAGCAAATTTTAATCAAAACCTCGTAGATTATACAAGTGATTGTGCAAGACGGCATTAACAATACAAGGCTTAGACTAGAATAGTAGCATAGACGCGGTGTCATCATTGTTATTCAACCGTTCCGACTCGACCTAAATATAAAAATAAACATGTTTTTCTATTTTTCATGATTTTTCAATGTTTATGTTTTTTTTTTCCAAATTAAATGAATAATGTTGGAGTGAGTGTCCTCAACAATTGTGCGATCACATAATTAAATCTCAATAATAAGAATACAAAGGGATGATGAATATTATAGTCAACTAGTCAACATTAATCGATAATGATTGGCTCACTTGAGTTTGACGTTACTGTCGTATGACGGTGGTAATCAGTTGATCCGTTCAGGTCACACCTAAAGGACAATCCCCTTATCATGTACATTAATTAATTGTATAGCGATAAAGATTAATTCATCCCTTAAATTGACCTAAGTTTATATTAAGTGAGAATTATATCTTATTGTAATATGATTAAATAAGATTCATTTTAGTCATTTAATTGTTATATTATTAAGAATGCATTATGTTTATGAAACATTTGAGATAAGCAAAATTGGTAGATTATAATTAAAAATTGTTGTAGATTATATTAACCAAATATGAGATGACCCATTTTATTTACATATAATTATAAAATATGACTTAAAATGTTAAGTCTAATTTATTTGTTATGAAATTGCATTTAAATTAGTTAAATGCACATTTATAAGCAAAATTACATGTTACATGTCACATGTCACATATGTGACAAATGACAAAATGACAAAATAAAATGGACACCCATTTTAGCAAAACCGGTTTTGATAAGGTAGGGTAGTGTTTAGGTGTTGATTATTGTTTTAATTAAAGAATTAAGCATAATCATTACCTACCATAAACCTAGAACCTACTCTATTAACTTGTTAAGAGAAAAAGCATATGCATGCTCACCTTATTAGAGGGGGCCGGTTTTTTAGCTACAAAAAAAGGACTAGTTTTTCTCTTATAAGACACTACTTCATTATGATAATTGTTGTGTGTGAAGCTTATCTCTACATATCTCTATAACACTTATTTGTCACTCTAAAACTTAAAGAAGTTTCACAATAACTTGAGTTCATATTCTCTAATAGTATTACTAGTGTAGTAATAACAAGAGATATTAGTTTTATTTTAAGGGCTTTTTCTTTATACTAATGTTGTATTTAGAAGAGATCAAGGGGCTTGTCTTGGTGCAACTTATTGCAGAGTTCTTATACTTAGAACTAGGAGTTTATCCCTCGTCCTTAAGCTCAAGAACAAGATTAGGAAGGTGTCCTAATCTTGTGCCCAAATTCGTCCAAAATCAATGTGAGAAAGTTTCTTCTAATCCTTGTGCTATATAGTTATGCATGCATAAGATCCAATAGTTTAATGAGTAAACTAATTATAATATATTATTAGAAATGTCTAATAATGGGTTTAAGAAACTTTCAAGCGGTATCAAGAGCTTTGGTTGTTGCATGCATAATCGATATATAGTTTTTTCGAGTTAATGTAACTTAAAGAAAACTAGATATTTGTGTTTTATAAGATAAAATCATAAAGTCATTTGCATGTTAACATATTCTGGTCCTAATATGATTTTAAGTCATTTTGATAATTTACGGAAATTTATATTGCTCAAATATGATTTTTAGTGTTTTTATTACATTTTAATGAGTAAAATGATGTTTAAAATGCTAAAAATAGTTAGACATATCTTATGAACTTGAAATGTTTACACAACATCACACATGTAGTTTACTTGTTGTATGTAAATATTCGTGTGAAGTAGACGTATTTCTCATGATTTATGATTTAATATGATAAAATGGAATAAATGAAGGTCTAATAGTTAAAAATAGTTCTGCTTAGAATCTGACCATGATATTTTAGTATATTGTCACATGCATGTTTTCCTGACAGTCTGGAAAATTGAAGACTGATGCGATTTGTCTAGCATGATTTATGAATTTTTAATGTCAAAATGGCATAAATAGGGACTAATTTAGCAAATACAGATAAAATAAATTTCATGTCATTGAAAAATTGTTAATGGTTGCATAAATATCCCAAATTTCAGTGCTTAACTTGAAAATTTAATTAGATTAATTTTCACTTGCTTTATGTATTTTATTAGGTAAAACCGATAAAGCGCAACCGATTTTTCTCAAAATCGATTCAAAATTTTTTAACCTTGATTTTTGACATTATAAGTGTCATGAAAATGTTTCAGAATGAAAAAAAATTTAAAATTCAAAATTTTAAATTATTGTAATTAAATTTGGATTTATTTGATTAAAATATGATTTTAAAGTCTAATTTTGAGCAATTATATAACAAGTTGAATTATCGTCAAACATTTAGTGATGACTAATTTTTGAATCCTAAATCAGTTGGGATAATTAACTTGGAATTAAATATGATTTAAGTATTGTTTGGTGATTTTAAAATGTTATTATCACGCATTTCCGTAAAACCGGGTTATATAAGATATAAACCTTAAAATAGGGCAATTTGGCATTTAAAATGAGCATGTTTTATACATATTATAATGCTGCATTTTTATTTATGAATGTCATATTTTCATTTATGAATGTCATATTTTATTTATGTAATTTTGAATTATGTAATTTAATCCTCGTATGGCCGTAGTTTTAATCGATATTGCCCGAAATGTATGGGAACATTTATTCGGTTGTAATATAATGTGATCTTGTATCACTTTTATTGTAATATTTTATTTTTACAAATGTATAATAGAAAAGCTTTGTAATTTTATTATATTTTAATTATTTTAGTACGGAGTTTCCCAAAGCCGGTGCCATTCGGAAAGGAGTTTCGAGAGAGTTGGTGACCTTGGGAGGCGTGCTTATGAAGTTTAAGGGAACAAAGGAGTTGGTTTCCGAATTTGTAATAGATTATATGATTTTTTATTCAAGGAAAGGTCATACTAGGAATTTTATTTTTTATGCTTGCATTTTATATAATATGTTTGCATGCTTTGCCAGATTGTCATAACATGACATGCATTTTATCGAGTATTCAACCGTGTCAATTAAAATTATCGTTAATTCATCGATTTAGTTCACTTAAACGAGATAGATGATAAATTGACATGACCTCTCATAATAAATAATTGAGATCAAGCCTTACCAAATAGTAGAACACATGAATCCGAATTTCGCAAGGACGTAGGCTCGGCTCACCGGGGTACTAAACTTGTTACGTTGGGTAAGTGGGGTAATAAAGGTTATTACTTCGAAAATTGGGTTGAGCTCAACGGAAGTATTCGCGACCGTTGGCGCATGTGTTCCGGGCTTAAGATAAATATTAATGTAATATTATCAACCGAGAGTTCTAATGCAGAATCGATTAAAGAGTTAATCCACTGAATTATGTTAATGAGGGAAGAATCGGCTATGAATTTGGATCTTGGAATCATTTATAATAGTTGGGTAGAGGTCACTATTTATAAATTAAAACTTGTTTAAAATGTTTACAAGTATTTAAAATGATAAATGTTGACATTTTCTCTATGTTTAACTTTGTACAATCGCAATGGCTAGTCATCCAACACGACAACCGCTAACGCTCCAACTCTCATAAACCTTTCATGGCTTCGATCCTTCATGGATCGTTGTAAATTAGAAAAGAATGGTACAATTTTTTCCAATTGGGTTGCGCAACTCCGCTTGGCCCCGGAAGGTGAATACAAGCTTCGTTACCTTACCGAGGCCTCTCTCGAAACACCTAATGAAGGGTCAACCGCCGCCGCAAGGCGAGCCTATGAGGCTTACCACAAAGAGTCTGGCGCGATCAAAAACGTTTTGATCTTCTCAATGGAGGCTGATCTCCAAAGGAGTGCCATAAAGATGAGCATCGCCTATGAGATCTATGCCAAGCTTGTGACCATGTTTTCACAAGCTCCAAGGATCATTCAATATGAGACGGCTTCCGCGTTTTTCGACATAAACCTAAAAGAGGGCCAAAAGGTTAGCCCTCATGTACTCAAATTGATTGAGCATGTTGAGAATCTTAAATTGCAAGGGGTGTCCATTCCCGAACAACTCGTTATCGACTGAGTTTTACATTCCTTGGGGAAAATCAAAGCATATGTGCAGTTTAGGGTAAAATAAAATATGCAAAACATAAAAACCTCTCTTCATGAATTGCACAAGATGCTTGTGCAAGCCGAGAGAGATGTGGGGCTAAATGTTAGCACCACCAAGAATGTGCTCCATATTAATAATAAAAGCAAGGGGAAGTTCAAAAGGGGTGGTAGTAAAGGGAAGAAGCCTTCAACCTTCAAAGGTAAGGGAAAAGATATTGTGAATAGCTCACCCAAACCATAAAAGGGAGCCTCGACTGAGGACAAATGCCATTATTGTAATGGCATAGGGTATTGGAAGAGGAATTGCTCTAAGTATCTTGGAGATCTTAAAACTGGAAAGATTGTTCTAGTAGGTAAATATTTATCTCTATCGTTTATGTTATGATCTCAACTTTGCTATATAGATACGAGTTGTGATTCTTACTCTTTTTAATTGTAATTAGGGCATTCTAGCAAGGATAAAGGCAAGGACAAGCAAACCTAAGAAGGCTCTTCAAGGGAAGCTAAGGTAGCCACCCATGATTGAAGACCTATGGAAGCTTGGCCTCATTTTGAATTGTCTTAATTTTGGGATGTGTTTTGAGACATTGCTTTTAAGAACTTTTATAATTTCCTTGTTTGACATGGAAATTTGTTTATTTTTATTTCAAGAACAAATGGTTGTAATTGAATGTTAGTGACTTGGTTTTCAACCCAAGTCACTCGGTTTGTGGAAACTTTTATTGTTCTAAAAACTTGTCATTATACACCACTTGCACTAATAACATAAATTGTATAGGCTCAAATTTGATCATATTAGTATTATGATGATTGGATCATTGTAATAAGTTAAAAAGCTAAGAATTCGATTCTCACTTTCAAAGATCAATTGCTAAGTCAAATTGAGTTATTGAACTCAAAGTAGGGAATCTACCAAACCAATTGGCCACACCACTTAAAAATAGTAAATAACATGAATATGAGTCCATTTTTTTAGCTTATAGAACTAGTCTATCTAGAAACTAAGATTTGATGTCTTTACAATAAAATCTTTAGTAGATCACTTAAGGTCATGTTGTGATACTTCTACCTCCCTCACGAGTATGAGTACAAAATTGTTTGTGGCTGATAAGGCTATCTTTAAAGAAGATAATTGTATTTTTCTAACGATAGAGTTGGAGAAAATAAGCCACAACGTAAAACTAGTTACGAACTAGTGAGGAAACCAAAAGAAAATGTTCTTAGGTTAGATTCAAGACTAGTGAGGAGACCAAAAGAAAGCGTTCTCAGGTGAATCCTTAGACTAGTGACGGGACCAAAAGAAAATGTTCTTGATATAATAAGATTATGATTTATGAAGTGGAAGTATCTAGAAATTTTATAATTCGATTTTCTAACATAAGAGACTTATGAAATTAAATGTAATCTATGCAAAGGAATGATGTATTTGGAGTTGTCCAATTATAGATGCATGGATAGACATCAAGATGTCTGCGAAATCTAAGTTAATGCGTAACTATGCATAAATCCAAATCATTAGTGAAATACCTCATAGTAGGTGTGTACAAGATATACAACAAAACCACATGTCCAAATACGGATTTGGAATGGGATTTGTACATGACACAAGCCTAAGGTTTCTACCAACCCTTAGAGGTTATGGTGATCTTTTCTATTATGAGATATAAGAAGAGTTTTACTCAAATTGTCAAAAACTCATGAATAGACATGAAGTGCGGTGGGAGTTAAAGTTATCATGTAAAGACATGAAGTTCAGTGGGAAAAATTGTCTTCCACGTGAATGACGTATCACTCAATGTGAGTGACGCATTCATATTACCTTTTAATAGGAGTGGTTGGATTTTAATGCTGGATGAAAGAGGGCAACATGTATACTAAAATCAAAATCTATTGTGGAATAGAAGATTTTAGCTTGGCATTTAGAAAAGTGTCTTATATCGTCAATATCCTTTATATATTTCAACAAGTTAAATAGGTTATTCATGTTGATGAAGGTGGGATCACTATAAAAAGGTCATAGTCATCCACTGAACCTAAGAGTTGTTGATCACATGAGTACTAATGTTTCCGCCATTAGGCTAATCATGTATGCCAATACATGCACGTATCTAAATGAATTGTATGCTGGGAGCATGACAAGTCTATAACAAATCAATCCACATGAGTGTCATTGGATAGCCTACAAGAACATCCATTAGGTTCTCAAGGAGAACTAGGGATTCATTCTCGTGTTTGGTAGAGAAAATTTGGAAATGTGGTAAAGGTTACACAAACCCAAATTTTCAAACTTATAAGTATTTATCGAAATCCTAGGCGTACTTTTTTTTATACAAGAAGCGAATAACTAAAAGGATGATTGAATAGTCGATCATTAGAAAATCCATAAATAAAGACCTAGTACATTATGATGAGGATAAGGTGGCTTACAAGGAGCTAATGGTACATCCTTTCACCTAAATACCTATCCGTTATCATGATAACGAGTGGGAGCAACTTTCCAAGTTAAAAAGCCCAAAACTAGATAAAGATCTTGACATGTACGTAGATGAGTTCATGTTATCAGGAATAATGTTATTAGGGAGTTGTTGAGCTAGCCTCAGACCATCTCCCCCCTCAAACTGTTATTGTCTGTTAGTTTCAAGAAACAATGTTTTCATTTTGGTAGCCTAGCCTTTTGTGGCGCAGGTCTATAAAAAATATTTTGGCACTTTCTTGTACCTGCGATGGGGGCAGGGTTTAAACTTTGTTTGCAAAGGTTATGGTGTACCTGTCGTGGACAGGATTTAAGCGTTAGTTGGGCCTATAGAATGTTTGCTTATCATGCTGCCCCTGCTTGACCACTTAACCTTGTTCATGACGCAAGGTGTGTTCGTTTGTTCTATGTACTCCAGGATACTAGAGGAGTAGTATTCCCTACACTCTCCAACAATGTTGTACATGCATGCTTTGGTCGGCCGAGTACTAATATTTTAGTGGCTACATTGAGGGTGTATCTGGGAAACTTTTGAGCCTCGGGCTGATGTTCCAGCTTCTCCTCGTGTCTGCCTGCCTTGTGAGGGTGCCTCGTAAGGAATTAGGTTGGACATGTCGGATATCGCGTTCCTCATCACCCCGCATTCAGGAGTGTATCATGTTGTACCACACTCAACCAAGAAAGTAAGTATAATGCTTCAGAGCCTTTCTTCCAAGAATAAACCTAAAAATGCTACAAAAGCAGTGTAGGATACCTGTTTCCATCTCATGGGGTTCCAGGGCAACCATGGACCCAGGAGGCTACAAAACTCATACTTAAGTAGCACGTTTTAGAAAGAGAAAAAACATGCTGAAATATAAAAAAGCATAAAAAGGTTTTGAAAATAATTAATTATTATACGCATAGTATGCTACTATATGTTTTTTAAGACTTTTTCATTTTTTTTTGGTTTTCTTGGACTATTGAAACATACTCTGTACACTAGTACCAGACTTCCTTATCAAAAGTGATACGTCTTCAGATGAAGAATGTTCCATGGTTTGTGTATGATCAGACCTTGTACGGTCATCAATCTGTATGCACCATGGCCAACAACACTCTCCACCTAGCATGGAGCTTCGCATTTGTAGGCGAATTTGGCGGATTTTTTGTTTCTGGCTGCCACACGAAGGATGTAGTATTTGCCCCATGCATGACTTTCATAACTTTGGTAAGGCAGGCAGGCTGCAGAGTCTTGACGGTTCCTTTTATTTCATGTTCTGGTCCATTTGGGACCTGTCTGGTTGCAAGATGTATTTTAATGATTTTTGCTTCAGGAAGTTGTTGTAAGGATATGTACTGCAGCATTCTGGATGATGCAGGTCTCCTGGATGTTCAGAGTGCTGAGAATTTTACGTACTGGCAGTACGTTGATTGAATTGCCCCCAAGTTTTTGATTCATACCCTGATGGCAGAGTCGCCGGATGTGCAGATAGACTAACTTGGTTTGCAGGTTGCATAGCCAATTCTATCGGAAGAGTGTCATTTCCTAGAGGCAGATTAATATGGAGAGCAGTCTGCCCTACGGTCAAAGTAAAATGTCGTACAGGTCGTGGGGCCTGTTATACACACAAGGAGGCTGATCGTGTAGGCAGAATGATTTCTGTATGAGGTGTTATATATTCTATAAGAGGAGTGATCTGATATGTAACAAGAATCGCAGATTCTGGAGCTTGAGTGACCACTCCTATTAGCAGTGAGATCTCACGAGGATCATGCAAGAAGTGTTACTGCTATGGTTCTCAAGTGGCATGGCCAACAGCCCTTCTATGCTTAAGGCAGTAATTATTCGCAATATATATAATGTAATGAGATTATGAAGTTATCAAATACCTGAGGGGAATCATATATGTCTAAGGATACGAATATTCATCTTTTTGTTCACCGCTAGATAGCACATGAAATGATAAGTATAGTTGATAAGATACTAGGCTTGAATATTGCTTTAAGGTAGCAGGGGCGTTTGCCTCCACGTTCTGGTACCTGGGGACTTGTCTGACTCTGGGTACCCTCAGAGGTCTGACCCTCTAGTTCAGATCAACCTGTAACCCAAGTTTGAGCGCTTTATATTCTGCCTCCTTACTGGTTGTCGTAAGCTCACATCTAATAGATGGTATGATCAGCTCCCCTTGCGATCTACTTCTAGTAACTTGAGTACCGAGTTTGCTTCTGCTTGCTTTGCGATCTAATTCTGGTGACCTGAGCACCAAGTCTGCTCCTCCTCCCCTTACGATCTAATTCTGGTGACCTGAGCACCAAGTCTGCTCCTGTTTCCCCTGCGATCTACTTCTAATAACCTAAGCACCAGGTCTCCTCCTGCTTCCCCTACGATCTTCTTCTAGTGATCTGAGCACTAGATCTGCTTCTGATCCCCTTGAGATCTACTTTTGATGATCTGAGCACTAGGTATGCTTCCCTTCTGTTGAAAGTCCTACCAATCTGGTCTATGTAGGATACAAAGGCTTAATAACGAAATATCTTGGGTGTTGCGCGACTGCTTGCCCGCATACTACTATGACACTGAGTGCTGCTCTGGTTACTGACAAGTATGGTACCAGGGTTCTCATGGTTCCAGAGCGGACAACACAGGTGGCATACCCAGATATTGCTTCAACTCCCTTAATGCCTTTCGTTCTCCTCCACCCATTCAGACCATTGAGTATTGTCTTAAGCAATTTTGACCATACTCACAAATATGCGTCTTGTCAAGGATGCCGGTGGAACCTAATCGATGTTCTAGTGTTGTTGACTGATTGTTCTTGGATTGGAGAATGAGTCAATTCCAAAGAAGCCAATAGACAGAATTTTACCTGGTGTGGGATGCGAGTTATCGGGTATAAGAGAGTATCCCGGAGTCGGGGCTCCTAGTTCTGTTGGCGTAACGACTTGCTATTATGCTTCTCCTATTTCTTTCCAGCCTTAATTACTGGCTTTCTTCCCCCTGCTTCCCCTGGGAGCCTAAAAGAAGAGAGGAGACAGCTGGTTTAGGCCTATCTTACACTACCATACTTCAGCGCGATGGGGGACCTGGTTCTTGATGTTGATGAGGTCAGCTTCCAGAAATTTATGGCTCCCGAATACTGATGAGGTCAGCTCCTTGAAAATGATTGACTCTGGATGCTGATGAGGTCAGCTCCTCGGGAATGACTGACTCTGGGTGCTGAAGAGTCAGCTCCCCAGAAATGTTGTTGATGCCCCTTGTCCAAGTTCAGCTCCTACAAGAAATGGTCAAGCAGAATAAGTTGGTGAAGCTGGTGCCACTAAGGAGACAGGTCCTCTCAGATTAGTTATCCTCTCCTATCAGGTAGAGTAGTCGTTCTAGTTTACCACCTTGATTATGATTTTTGCTTGGCTGGGTTCAGCTTACTTGCTAGATTCGATCTGGTTCCTAACATTTTATCATGGGACCAAGCAAAACAATACATGTTAGTTTTAAGAAGTTTCACCAATGGTTGATGAAAGTTACCTGTAAACTCTGACCCTATCAGCATATCTTCGTTCTCTGTTCAGCTTACCCGCATAGACTAAGTATCCTGTGCTCATTAAGATTTTTATTATGATGTAGTTTCATGTGGACAATGTTATGATGAGGGCATCATGGTGTCACTCTTGAGTGCCATGAGCATCTACAGAGTCGAATGTGACAATTGGTAGGTCATTGTGGCTTACTCTGCAGGAGGATTCTGGGATACTCTCCTTTGTTTCTGTGGCATGCCTTTGTGCTGCTGAGTGTTTTGGGCCACATAATTCTGACCCACCTTTTATCACGTTTATTATTCTAGCACAAACAAAGGATAAAGAGGGTAGAACCTGGTTCGTGAAGCGTATTGTACTGGACTTGCCCCCAGGTGATAGCAGGTGGTCCAGGTTTTACTATTTGTATGGATATTCCGCCTCCATTCTGGCTGCAGACTAGGCGTTCTAGTCCTGCCAGAGGGTTAGGGATAGATGGAACAATACCAAAGATATTATATCTCAACGAAATGTCTGTAGAGATATGTCCTTTGGTGTTATTGACTTTACATAGCCCGCAATCTGGTCACTGTGAAGGGATAGTTGGGTGGCAGGCCATCTGGATGTTGTTTGGTGACCAGACACCGATGTATATTACTTGGAGCCTGCTAGCGCCATTTCTTGCATATTGTCTATCTACAGCTTTTAGATAGCATGCGTCAAGTTGTGCAATCTGATCCGTAGTACTTGCATGAAGTCTAGGTGTCTCTGGTTTACAGATTCTGGAGGTCTTAATCTGCCCCCAGTCTGGTTTCTCTAGATCTGCGTGTCTATTATGAATATTCCTGATGGTTTACCCCCTGCTAGTACACTGCTAGTGATTTCAGGTGGACTGGTCACTTCTGCTCCGGTAAAGGCTGGAGGAACTCTGACTATCAGGCCCGCTACAAAACTGTGAATAATCTCTGACGACCAGATTCTGTTGTGCGACTCTGAGGGAACTTTGGTGACTGGATCCACTGTAGAATTCTGGTAGACCTTGCAGACTGGACCTACTGCAAGTTTTTGGAGGAACTCTGGAAGAATTCTGGAGACCAGATCTACTGAATTTCGGGGACCAGATTTATAGGATTCTAGAGAGCAGATCTGCTGGATTCCGGGGACCGGATCTAAAGAACTTAGGGGACCGAATTTATCGCAGAATTCCATGGACCAGATCTGCAGGATTCCGTGGACCAGATCTGCAGGGTTCCGGGGACCAGAGATGTGGGCCCTCGGATCAGATTGTAATCACTAATAGACATGGTAACTGAATATTGACTTGGCTATAGAAATCAATCACCATGCCCCACGGTGGGCGCCAAACTGTTTTGGTAAAGATTAGCCAAACCTAATTAGTCAATTGTGGAAGGGTTAAAGTGAAATACTCTTTTAGACTAGTATCGAGGGGTTAATTTATACGTGATTTACGACAGAATATGTATGTAAAATAAGGGAGAATGACGATAGAAATAAGTAAAAGACAAAGTAAAGGAATAACGATACAAAAGGGTTGTTGACGCGGAAACCCAATGTGGAAATAATTGCGGGGCGGAGTCGGCATCTGTAGATACCTCGTTTCTACACTTTCCGCCAACCGCCCAGTGATGATTGGGCCGCATGTTTGGTATGTGAAACGATTTATGACAGTTCATAAGTTTATCGTCAAGTGATAGCTCAAATACTTGTGTCTACCCCTCGGTCGTCATCTATGTGCCGATACAGTCTTTTTGGGAGTCATTAGAGTTTATTTGAAGTCCGGGTCAAAAACCGCTTCATTTTCCATAAACCGTCTTTTAAAACTGATTTTGAACGCTCGAGAATATTCCGGATATTTTAATATTTCAAAACTCATCTTTTTTGGTAAAATATCTCGGTATCTTATTTAAGAAGAATTTGAGATCTACCGCAATTCCATAATAGGAACGCGGAAATCTTTCTTTCAAAGGAGGAAATTGCTTGGGAAATACCGCAGCAGGTGCTGCGCCTCTTCCAAGAGTCGCAGTGCTTCCTGCGCCTCTTCCCCAGGCTTGTTTTTCCTGTTTACGGAATATTTTCTAGTTTTCTTTCCGTGTTCGACTTATTCCAAAATTCTTCGGATTTTCCCCTATAAACGGACAGGTTCGTTCTCACTTTTAAGGCACGCGAGTGTTCCGCCCCTTCTTCTATCTCTTTGCATTCTAGACCTTGCTCTAAGCATTTTGACATCTACGTACATGATCAATCGACCACGTAAGCTCTGATCCTTCTGGGTACCCGTCTCGTTTTGCATTAACCTACCAATTTGACCAATGTACTTAATAAATCAATCTTTTAATCGATTTTCGATCCTCTTACAAGGGCACTTTCTTTACAATCGAGTCGAGCTATCACTAAAACGCAACTTAGTTAATCTGGTTTCGTCAAACATGTAAGTCTGAGGGTGTAATAATCCCATCTTTTGTATTTTATTTTGTACTTTATTTAATTCATCTAAGACTCATGTCAGATTTATGTCAAACCTTTTCAAAACCTTTTTTTCAATAGTCTTATTTAAATCACCTTTTTTTCATATTTGGGTAGTTGCACTGAAATGAGACCCAAAAGGGCTGATTTCAGTGCACAACCAAGTGCAACCAAGACTCAACGAATCAACAACAAATTAAACTCGACTCGAGTAGTTGTTCATCTCATTTGAGGGGCTGTTTTGGAGGGCTTATTTTGTGGGTTTAATACAATGGGAGGTAGATGGATATGACTTAAAGTAGATCACACAGCAGTTCTAAGCCTAGGAGTAGTTTTGCCCAAGAACACAAAGCATGGACTCAACTCCGCTCCAAAGCACTAAGCAAATGGAGGTTCTCTCGCACTAAGCAAAGATGATAAATGTCCAAGCACAAAGCAAAGGACACAAGGGTTTCAAAAACCTCATTTTTTTAATTTCATAATCTGATTTACTACAAGGAGGATAAGCCTTTAAATAGGCATTACAAAGTTCAGCAAACTAAAACCTAGAAGACAATCTAACCATTGATGAACAACTACTTTAATCAAATGGCTGATTTTCAATAAAGTAAGAGGACAAATACAAGTAAGGGACTAATTTATACTACTTGGGACATGAAATAGTTATTGCCTTGTCTTCTTTCATGGCCCCATGGCTGCATTTGCAAAAGGACTCAAAAAATAGTAGACAAGAGGAGACAAGGACAAGCTGTCGCTTTCCTTGTGTTCCTTCAACATGTGACCTGTTTTTTTATCAATTCAAAAGTTCTCCTTTTGCTGAAACTGAATGCTCACATCCTTAGCATCATCTAGGTATCAAAGTAACTCATTGGACGTGCACTTCAAGCTATGCTAAATAGTTAAGACAACCCATGTTGTACAAAGAAGCAAAACATACCATGTCCTCGCATTTCAGGAATCTGACTCATTTTACAGGCTGAATAACTCTTAGCTCATGATGAATTAGAATGTGACAACTCTCGCGAATGCGGAAATATAAAACATACAAGCATGTGAATTATATAGCGGAAATAGGTAGTTTTACAAACTTTTGTACATGCAAGTTAAATAAAACGAGGAGTGTCAAAATATTACAAACTAAATACGGAAATACAACAAAGAGACGGAGTCTCTCAAAATGTTAGATAAGAACAAGTGTTTAGCAAAACTAGCTAAAATCGTCTAGAGGTGAACTTTCAGGGACAACGCCCGCTAGCTCACACCCGAACCCCAAAATATCAGATCCAAAAAGTCATCCAAAGCAGCAACCTGTTCATCCATGAAAAACATGAATGCCACAGTCAGTGGGGAGTAACTCCGGGTTCTCCCAGCCATATCACATCAAACGTACATATAAGGAAATACAAAAGTAAAATCATGCATATATAGATATACATGTGAGATACGATAAGAATAGATAGGCAATACGACAAATAATGATAAGATCATGTGGAAATCAAATCCGTAACCATCATGTTATTCAAAGACTCGGGAAAGACACTCTTAGGCAACCGAATACGCTCACTAGGGCTTGCATCTCACCGTTAGCGGTATAAGATTGATAAGATTGAGACTCGACAGACAAACCAAGTCAAGTCATGCGATGATCACAGTAAAACCAACATATTATCATCCATTCACGAACCAAGACATTGACGTTGTCCAATCATGCAATGACCATGAATAATGTCATGAAATCACGCATTCAAAGAACGACGACACAAGACGACATCTCTCACGGTAAATGAAACGCACTAGCATCGTGTACATGGCAAGTATGATTAACAGGCATCCACGGGATAAAGCATTTCCCTGAACTCATACACGATAAAGCATTTCGCATATGTAGACTAATTTCCTCCTGGTAGCACGACGATAATAAATATCCGGTCCTAGTCTAAACCTGGCCAGGATCTCGGAATAAACGTGTTCGATTCGACATCCGATAAAGCGTTTCGCATCCAAGACTCGGTCTTACAATATATATGCCGAGTACCCCAAATTCGGTAGATCAATTCACGAAAGAGGCGGAAAAGAGCTCAAGCCTCATAACAAGCGGTACGCTACATGCAAATAACCAGATCACCGGTGCGCTCGCAAGTAACAACAACATTTGACGGGCCGGGTCGAAACAACCTATCGTTCAACTCCAACAACGTCTCGTCTGCCCACTCCACAAATGCAATTAAGCAGTAGATACCTCTCCGTTCCGACATTCCAGCCTTAACTAATGGGAAGGTAAGCCAAGGGAATTGAGAGTAATCAAATCCCAGACAAAACCGTGCTCAAACCGGAACATTTGTGAAACCGCTCAAAGTGGGACATATCAAACCGTCACCAAAAACAGTTGATACAACAATCGATGAGATATCATACCTCCAAAACATGAAATCAATACATGACCAAGCATTAGACCAAGTTTAAGAAGCATAATAAATAAGAAACATAGATAACTCTCCAAAACAACAAGTTTGGAAACTAACTTAAACAAGGGTTCACTTCAAACTGTCATAACTAGAGTTCTATATATGGGAATGCAGATATTCCAAGTCGAGGGGATAGCTTATCCTCTTACGGTTCCAATGAGTGGTCACAAGCCCAAAACAAGCAAGTAACGAAGGAGATATGAGCATTCTACGAAAAAGGGTCGGTGCTGTGAATTTGCACGAGTCCACCCGAGAACAACAACCCATTTCCATCATTTCCAATTTTCATAATTTACTTCCATCAACTAACAACAATCAATATTCATCATCAAAAATCATCAAATAACAACAATCATAAATCATAACATGATTTCTAATCTTCCTAATCGTATTCTAAATACGGTTTCTAGCATATAAACATGTAAAACACGTAAATGATACCGAGTAACCCTTCACCGTTACCTTTAAGCGTCTTTAAACGGTTACTAAGCTTTCCTAGTAGTCTCCACCTACAATTAGGCAATATAAGATGAATATACTTCACCTTGAGAAAGACGGACAATTTAAAAAGCGAGAAAGACGGTAATTTTATAACCAATACGGATAGAGGAAGCTAAGAGGGGAAGAATAAGACGAACTTACGTGAATTCCGTCAAAGAACGAATGCGGTATGATGATTATAAGATCGGATCAAAGAGGGTTTTAGGTTTTGGTGGTTTGATGAGGAAGAAGGAGATGTTGAGTTGTGAGGTAAAAATAGGTTATGAGGGAGTATAAGTAAAGGGTGAGTCGGAAAAGTCAAAGACGACTCAAAAGTCAAGAAAAGTCAAAGACGACTCAAAAGTCAAGAAAAGTCAAAGACGACTCAAAAGTCAAGAAAGTCAAAGACGACTCAAAAGTCAAGAAAAGTCAAAGACGACTCAAAAGTCAAGAAAAGTCAAAGACGACTCAAAAGTCAAGAAAAGTCAAAGACGCCTTAAGACGGGTTTCACATGGAATCTTGCGGAAATTCCAAATACGAACTCGAAAATTCTAAATTCGACTCAAAACATAAAAAAGCTAATTTAAAACTTAAATTCGCTGAAAAGATTTCGTAAAATATTTCTACTAGAAAAATAGGGTACATTTCCGGGTGTTACATCTCTTACAAGGGACCATCGTACCACAAATCATCAAAGTAAGGTACACCTAGATTTAACAAATCGACTACAACCCAATTCATCCACCCTTTCATATAACACGGATTCCCAATTGCGGAATTGCAACTCAAGCATAGTAACATTCTCTCAACTCCAAAATTTGACACATTCCCAAAGGTTTCTTTAACTGAAGGACTAACAAATACTCTCTTATACTCGGTCATTTTCAACTCATATAGCCCACGAGTTCATTATTAACAAAGTACAACATCAAGTCAAACATCATCATTAACGTCCCAAGGTATTTCCATCAAAGCTCACATCATCGAATCTCGCTCATATTTATAATCCTCAAGTAATATGGTTCAACTTACAGCGAAACCTTACTACTTCAAACGAGTCTCCGATACCATAAGATAAGATCATATCTTTAAATCCAAGAACTATAGCCAAATGCTTTTCCACAAAGCCTATACTCACAAACACACAATAGGAAACCACAAGACGCCACTTAACCTCAAAAGTATTTCGCACTTCAAGATATCATTCGAAGCTTCTTATTTACACCAATTAGACTTATCATAAGCATGGTCTTCAAAACAATACTAAACTTCTAAGTCAAAAAGACTAAATTACTAATGAGTTAAGAAGTCATAGCCAACTCATTCCTCCTTACACCATCAAATACCATAAACTATTCACACATTAGTCATGGCAAGCATTAAGCATTAAAATCATCGAACTTATCTTACCACCATTTCTCAGAGATACAACCAACACCACTATAGGGTGAATTTAGATCTACACCATTTTCCTCAAATCACAAATTCATTCTAACAAACACTAATATTCCACAAAGTTCAATGTTTTCCGACCAAGTATAATATACCACAAACAAATGGGTATGACATCCATAAAAATGTTACATGAGGAAGTTGAGGGTACTAATGGTAAGATGGAGGAAACTATCAAGAGTAATTTCCAAGAGGCAACCAAGTTAGAAGAGAAAGAAGCACCTACATAGAAGGAAGAGAGCATGATACATTAAGGACGAGAGAGATCATAGATGAGGAAGAAATACACTTCAATTAGGCTCGTCAATCTTTAATCTTCGGTAGAGGATACTTCTTCTAGGTAACACATGATCCACCTCAAGACGGTAGATACAAACAAACATAACATCACTCAACACAATCAACAAACAAGTTAGAACCTAACAAACATCAAGTACACCAAAGACTACCACCTTAGGTCCTTAAGTCTACCCATCTCTCATAAAGCTTGTCTTTTATGCTTCCTTATGCTTTTTAATGCTTTTATGCTTTAAATCAGAAACCCTAAATTATTTTGCTTGCCTCCGGATTTTATTCATCAAAGACGATTGTCTTTAGTTCAACTTGTAATCGGTATTCTTCAATCTTTCTTCGTTATTCAATTTAATTGTCATCTAGTTCTTTAATTATTCTTTGTTCATCCTTTCATTATTGTTAATCATGTTTACTTGAATTATTATTATTGTTGTTTATATTATTATGAGTAGCTAAATTCCTTTCTAGGGTTGAAAGGGGATCTAGGATTGTTAGAAGGGGTAGATTAATTGATTGAATTGCAATTGCATGGTTATCGTTTGATTATCGTTTTAATTCTCACATTCAAGACCCAAAGTAGCACACGATCCATTTTTCACTCACATTTCAGATTACTATTCATCTCCTTCCTCACACAAACACACCAAACCCTAACCACCATCACCATTGTTGAGCCTTCAACTTTCCCACCTAAATCATACCATAACTCATTCATTTCTCATCTAAACTCATTAAGTCTTAGCCTATTCTCTTTCTTTTCTTCTTCTCTTCCTAGTAAGGTAAGAAAAATCTAGCCTTTCTCATTTTCGTTCTCTCATCTTTTTCCAAGGTGAAAATATTCATCTTTTGTATCAAATGTGTAGGAGGAGACCTGCAATATTCCGACCGAGACTATTTTCTAGTGGAAGAAGAAGAAGAATATTGTTGAAGACGCAAAAAGGTAACGGTGAAGGGTTACTCGATATCAATTTACGTTTTTAATGTTTTAATTGTAGTTTTAGTTGGAAATATACAACCTTTGCTTTAATTTCATGAGGAAACATGTTTGTTGCTCTTTCATATGTGTGAATTCCATCTTTCATGCTTTCTTTCACTAATCATATGTTAAGTTGCATTCAAGTGGTTAATTATGCTCATTTAACATGTTGGAACATGTGTTGGGCATTAAATATGTTTGGGTTTGCTTTAATTGATGTTTCCCAATGATTGGTATTGTTTAATATGCATTTATGTGGTTTGAGGTTGGTAATTGTTGTTAGAATTGAATAAGTAACCATGGAGTTTGTGTTGGTTGTTGTTGTTGTTGAATTCTCGTGTTTTGATGCCCCAGCCGGCCGACCGGCCGCCGGTCAGTCGACCGGCTGGGTATACGTCTGATGTGAAATTGATATTTTGAGGATTTTTTATTATGCGTGACTCCCAGCCTGCCGACCGGCCGCCGGTCAGCCGATCCGCTGGGAACCCCTTGTGAATTTGTTGGATTTTTGATAGCATGCGAGTCCCAGCCGGCCACCCGGCTGAGACTCCCCCTTCCCCATTTTTCCTGCTTTCTTCTCATTTGGCATGCGTCTCCAGCCGGGTAGCCGGCGGCCGGTCATACCCACTGGCTGGGGATCCCCTGTATTTTTATTGTTGTGTTTAATGTTGCTGTAGTGCTAGCCGGGTAGACGGCGGCCGGTCCCTCTGACCGGCTGGCACCCCCTGTAGCTCGTTCTCATTTCTTTTCTCTATTTCCTCATATGTAATAGTCTGTATGGTTTTTTTATCTTATAAACTTACGTAATGACATTAAATATTCATGTTTAGAACGTATGATATCTCACATACTTATACCACATGTTTTGTGACGGTTTTGATATGTCCACTCTTGAGTCGGTTATACCTTAAGTATTTGATTTGAGCACTACTTGTTGGGTGCTATGAACTCTCATTTCTCGGCTACACCTTATCCTCGGTAAAACGGAATGTCGGAGCGATGTGGTGTACCCTTGATGCTTGTATGCATGTTTTAGTGGGGATATGACGACGTTGTTGGGATGTGAATGCAATGCGTTGATCGACCGGGCCGTCAAATGTTGTATCCTTGCAAGGTGGTGTCATTGCATGTAGTGTACCGCTTGATTATGATTCTTGTGCTCTTTCCGCCTCTTTCGAGTAGTTTGACCGAATTTGGGGTACTCGGCTTCTGTGTTTGACCGAGTCTTGGATGCGAAACGTTTATCGCAGGTCGAATAGAAACACGTTTATTCTGAGAGTCTGGCCAGGATTAGACTAGGACCGTATTATTATCGTCGTCCTACCGGGAGGAAATGAGTCTTTCATATACGAAACGTTTATCGTGTATGGTTCAGGGAAATGTTTATCCCGTGGATGTCTTTTGATCATACTCGCTAAGTACACGATGCTAGTGCGTCCCATTTACATTGAGAGTATGTATGCTTATGTCTGATCATATGATGGATTGTATACTTGACTGTTTTGGATGCCTATGATTGGTCTGTATGTCGAGTCCCAAACCTTCTCAAACATAAGTCGCTAATGGTGAGATACAAGCCCTTAGTGTTCTATATGGTTGCCAAGGAGAGTCTTCCCCGAGTCTTGTATTGCATGATGATTATGAATGATGGTTTCCTTTCCTTGAATATTGTCACTTTTATAATGCTATTCTCACAATCCGGCATGATATATGTATGTTGGCATGATGACGTATGACTATGTGCTTACTTATGTACGTTTTGATGTGATATGGCTGGGAGAACCCGGAGTTAATCCCCACTGACTGTGGCGTTCAGGTTTCATGAAATTACAGGTATAGGTCGGTGCTACATGGGGTTGAGACTAGTGTGAGCTAGCGAGCGTCGTTTCACGATGATTACCTATTACCGCTTAAACTCTCCTATTTTTAGAGTTATTGTATATTTTTGGGACCGTTGTCTCCCTTGTAGAGATCTGTCGACCTTTTCGACACTACTACTTTATTTGTTTATGTTGGATTTCTCCTTTTGATGATCTTTGCGAAACATACCTTAAAAAGTTTTAAAAATTCTCTAATTTCCGCTGCAAGTTACATGTTTATCTTTATGCTTTCGTGAGGGTTGTCACACGTTGTTCACGAATTGGTTTGCACAGTCAGATATACTGTGCATTTGTTTGTTGCTGGTTGAATAGATGGCGGTAGTATCAGTTATATATTATTCGAAATGAACAAACGCTACCCTTCGAGGGGTTTATTTTGGTCTATTGTCGGGATTGGTCAGAGGCAGTGGTTATACGCTCTAGTCCCCGAGTGTCGTTCGATGTACAGTTAATGCATCGAGAGTCTGGCCAGGTCTTAGATATATAGGCAGTGGTTATACGCTATACATAGTATCGTGGAGGCAGTGGTTATACGCTCCACACAGATGGAGGCAGTGATTATACGCTCCGTCAGCTAAAGGCAGTGGTTATACGCTCTAGCAAGTTAAAGGCAGTGGTTATACGCTCTAACGGGAGTTCACTCTATTCGCTATGCTTTGATGCTAGCATTGTGCCTTTTGTTGCTATGGATCGTGTGCTACTTTGGGTCTTGAATATATCCGTGGTCTAGTGGTTGCATATGGTCTTGGTCTACAGGAATGCATTCATGTAGGTTTCGTTCAGTCTTGGTAAGTTCGAATGTACGTCATGTTGTATAGATTGCTTCACAAGTCATTTATGATTACTGTCTGTTGTTATAAATTGTTATGAATTTAGCATGTTCTAAACATGACTGCGAGAGCATCTAGTTACTCCCGACTGATTATCGACCCCCTTTCTCAGGTTGAATTGGTTGCTGCTTGAATGAATGTTGGGCTGGAGAGACTTGTGGCAAGAAGAATAATTTGTTTAGGAATTAATTTAATTTAAGGAATATTAATAATGTATTAGTTTAATTTTGAATTTGAGTATCGATCTGGACTGGTCAGGTGTTTCCGCCACCTTGACCCTATTCATCTTTGTACTCTGATTGATTATTTATTATTAAGGTATTTCTTTTATTTTATTAATCCCGGTTTTTACATACAACTTAGAAACTTTTGTGAATGAAGTAGAAAAAGATGGTTTGACATAGTTGAACACGGAAAATAGTGAATATTGCGAGCAATAGTGTCAACCTTATCCTTGCAAATGTCTACATCTCTTTCATTTCTATTTATATCATTCACAATGTCATTAATTAAGTTATCAGGATGATTCTTGTTGGGCTGAATTATACCGCCATACCCCTGAGGTCCCTTATTTTCTTTCCTTTTATTGATACGAACATCAGTGTTGACTTTTGCCTTTGGAACCTTGTTTGCAGCCTCAAAAGGAATCTTGTTTGCAGCCTCTTTCAGGTTTATTGCAATTTGGAGAACTTCATCAATATAACGGTGGGTATCAGGATCAGCATAAAAGGCTTGACTAGGTGTTATTTCAACATCAGGGTCTGTGGATGATATTGAAGGATCACTCAAAGGAACCCTTCTTTTAATCTCACACATGTGTTGAACATATCTGGCAGGGAAAACTTCAGAATCCCTCTTTATCATAAAAAAAAAGCAGATGAGTGTCCTACAAAAGATGCAAAATGGACAGAATTGCTAAAATAATATGATAATCATAGCTCAATTTTTTTTAAAAAAACCGAAATAAAATCTATCATACATCAATAGCCTTTGCTTTCAATTCAGAAACATCGTCCAAATCATTTGGCAACTCAACCAACAAGTTCTTTTTACTTGACTTCACATCAGCAAGATTATGGGCTGCATAATATGACAATTAATTGTTCAATTTTTAAGATTATGGGCTTCACATCAGCTCTTTTTATTTGATTATTAAAGTGACATTATATTGCACTAAAATGACATCATAATATGACAAAAGAATGTTAGAAAACAATAACAAATATTACAACAAAAGTGACAAAGAATCATATTACAGTAACAAACATTTGAGGATAGATGGTATACTATTACAATTTTTATTTGAAAATGACAATTAAAGGTGAATAAGCATTACCTGGCTTTGCGGAATGTTTGTTACTTATAGGATAAGAAACTTCAGACAAAGGTGTTGTACCGAGAGAACTTGTCAAGAAGTCATCATTCACCCTTTTTTTTTCAAGAATTTCATTGGTCCAATGTTGTATCAAAGGCAGGAGTTGAAGGACGCTGTTCACCCCTGAAAGCAAACCTATGGAAGTAGGAAATCTTTAGAAATGGGACACAACCAGTGAGAGTACACATTCCCGCTTTCACTTTTGCAAACCTGACAACGGTCTTCTCAAAAACATATGTACACCAATCATACTGAGAAATAAGGTTTAAATCCTTCACAGCTTTCAGTAGGTGCATATCAACAACACTGTTTGAAGTTGGTGCTAGAAATATTGACATACAGTACAATACAAACAGACGCTTGAAATCATCAGTAGAAGATTTTATTGCTTTCAAGATCTGTTCAATTTATCCTAATTTAATTCTCTTTGAAACATCATTCACCCCAAACCTTTGTCGCCAGAACTTCTTCGCTTCAATAGCATCATCTTGTTGTGACAGTTTACTACGTCCTGTTCCGATAATTACCAAAGGATGTGGACCATTTGGAATTTTAAAACAGTCATAAACATCGTGCTTTGTCAATAGAAAAGATATTTTCTCGTTTGCTTTAAACAAGTGACTTTTATCACCAAAGGCCGTAATAAACCATGGCAGGATATTCTTAGGGAATTTTGTCAGCTGTAACTCCAAGATACCACCAAATCTGACGGACCTAACTGCTTCTTGTTTCTCTACACTAAAACCACTAATTTGTTTCACCAAGTTCAGAGGTCGACACTTCACTTTCAAGTCTTCTTCTGAATCATCATTATCTGAACCATCACAAATATCCTTCGATTTAGAAGGAGATATTGAAACAACGATTTTATTGGTAGGAGCCTTAGTACGGGCCTTTGAAAAAACATTTTCCTTTGGGGGGACATTGTCAGCACACTTGCAAACAACAATATCCTTATCCTTAGAAGGAGACTTCGAAACAACATTATCCTTTGAGAAATTAAAAGAAGTTTCCCTTTTGGCCTTCGAAAGAGATTTTGAAGAAGTACACTTCATTTTTAATCTAACCATTGTGTACAGTCAAAGTCCTTTGACAAAAAGAAACAGGTATATATTAGACTAAAAAAAAATAACTACAGTGACAGTATATACGGTACAATTAAAGTGACAAAATATATTGCCAAAGAGACAAAACATATTGTGACAGTGACAACATATTAACATAGGTTAAATTTTCCGTCACTTAATAATATATTTTAAGTGACAATAAATTCAATTACAGTGACAATAAATTAAATTACAGTGACATCCCATTCAATTACAGTGACAAGTAAAATAGTTATAAAGACATCGAGTCAAGCTTAAACCTAAAATAATATCAAAAATTCAAAAAATACATCAGATCTGTAACTCATCTAATATATAAAAACAGAGAGCGGAATTTATAAAATAGGAAATCAAATTAACGCTAAAATTCTAAAAATATAGAACTACATACAAAATACAAACTGTGAATAAAAACGTCAAATTACACAAACAATATGAAGAAAATGAAAGAATAAAGATAACTAAAAGTAAAATTAAACACTTATTAAGTAAAATATGCAATAATCTTAAAAATTAAACATTACATTTAAAAATTAATGCATAATTTAACAAAAAAACGCAGAATCAACAACGCAAAAGACAAGAAACTTACAATTAGGTTACGATCTTACAAAATCAATCGCAAAATTCGAGAATTAAATGACGAGAGTATCAATCGCTAAAACTTTGGGATATTAGAAAAAGAAAGAAGAGAGATGGAAAAACCAAAGAAGAGAGAGTGGGAAATAAGCGTTTGGGTTAGTGGGGGTATGGAGAATAATAAGACACGTGTAATCATCTCAGCGTGTCTACTTATTATTTTGAGTGGGTGAGATTAGTCCGATGGCCCTCACCAAAACAAAGGGATCTCATATATATATATATATATATATATATATATATATAGCATAGTTCAATTGAGTCCACCATATTCTTAGAGTGCTTGAGTCCTCATCCTAACCATTGAATGAGGGAGATGGATGGCTGAGATTGAAGATTAAAAAACACACTTATCTCTAATTAATTACCTATGCACTAATTAATTAACTTTCTCTCTCTAGCTTTTAATTAATCATTTTTAAGCATTGTTGAGCTGCTGAGATTTTATGAGTGTAACTTTGATTCTTACGAGTGTAACTCTAATATTTTAGAGTGTAACTTTAACTTTTTAAGTCGGTTTGTGTAAAAATTTGAATTTAAACAATTTTAACACCTTATCAGTGTAACTTTGATGCTTTTCGAGTGTAACTCAAATATTTTTTAGCGTAACTTTTAATTATGAAGACGGTTTTTTATATAAAAATTTGAATATGTATAATTTTAACATTCTACAAGTGTAACTTTGATGAGTGTAACTTTAATATTTTTAAGACGGTTTTGTATATAAAAATTTGAATTTATATAATTTTAACAGTTTCTAAGTGTAACTTTGATGATTTTTTAGTGTAACTTTAATATTTTTAAGACGGTTTTGTATATAAAAATTTGAATTTATATAATTTTAACATTTTACAAGTGTAACTTTGATGTTTTACGAATGTAACTCTAATATTTTATGAGTGTAACTTTAGTAATTTATGTCATTTTGTATGAAATTTTTTGAATCTTATTACATTTTAAATTTATGTAATTTACTACAAATTTATGAGTGTAACTTTAATCCATTATAAGTGTAACTTTAGTCATTTACGAGTGTAACTTTAGTCCTTTACGAGTGTATCTTTAGTCCTCTATGAGTGTAATTGTAGTCCACTATGAATGTAACTGTAATCCGATCACCACCAACCAACCCACACACACAAAAAAGGTAGATCTAAATCAGATAAAAAAAAAATGAAAAAAAGATTAATTTTTTTAAAAAATAACAGATCTGATGTGACAACCCTCGCGAATGCGGAAATAAAACATACAAGCATATGATTTAATTAGCGGAAATACGGTATTTTAAAAACCTTTATACATGCAAGATAGAAAATACGAGGAGTGTCAAATATTACAAACCAAAGTACGAAATATACTACAACAAGAGACGTAGTCTCTCCAAATGTTATCAAAGTAAAAGTGATTAGCAAACAAGCTAAATAACGTCTAGAGGTGTTTCATCCAGGGACAACGCCCGCTAGCTCACACCCGAACCCAAAATACCAAGCAAAAAGTCATCCAATCAAGCAACCTGTTCATCCATGAAAAACATGAACGCCACAGTCAGTGGGGAGTAACTCCGGGTTCTCCCAGCCATATCACATCAAACGTACATAGAAGGAAATACCAAAGTAGAAGCATGCATATATAGATATAAATGTGAGATACGATAAGAATAGATAGGCAATTCAATATATAATGATAAGAGCATATAGAATACAAATCCGAATCCATCATGTGATACAAAGACTCGGGGAAGACACTCTTAGGCAACCGAATACGCTCACTAGGGCTTGCATCTCACCGTTAACGGTATAAGTTTGATAAGATTGAGACTCGACAAACAAACCATGCCAAGTCATCCAAAGATCACGAATAAACCAATCATATGATCATCCATCCAAACATACAATATGTTGACGACCTCTCTCACGGTAAATGAAACGCACTAGCACCGTGTACATGGCAAGTATAATTAAAAGGCATCCACGGGATAAGACATTTCCCTGAACGCATACACGATTCAATTCATTTCGTATATGTGGACTAATTTCCTCCTGGTAGAACGACGATAATAATACGGTCCTAGTCTAAATGTAACACCCGGAAATGTACCCTATTTTTCTAGTAGAAATATTTTACGAAATCTTTTCAGCAAATTTAAGTTTTAATCTATAATTTTATGTTCCGAGTCGAATTGAGAATTTACGAGTTCGTATTTGGAATTTCCGCGAGATTCCATGAGAATCCCGTCTTAAGGCGTCTTTGACTTTTCTTGACTTTTGAGTCATCTTTGACTTTTCTTGACTTTTGAGTCATCTTTGACTTTCTTGACTTTTGAGTCGTCATTGACTTTTCGTGACTTTTGAGTCAGTCTTTAACTTTTCTTGACTTTTGAGTCATCTTTGACTTTTCGTGACTTTTGAGTCGTCTTTAACTTTTCGTGACTTTTGAGTCGTCTTTGACTTTTCTTGACTTTTAAGCCGTCTTTGACTTTTCTTGACTTTCCGACTCACCCTACATATACTCCCTCAAACCCTAAACCTAATTCATTTCCTCTCAATCCAATCTTCTTCTTCCTCTCTAGTAAACACCAAAAACCCTTGCCTCCATTTTCATCCAACATTAGATTCGTCATAACTCGTTCATTTCTCGCTCAAATTCGCGTAAGTTCGTCTTATTCTTCTCCTCTTACCTTCCTCTATCCGTATTCATATTAAAATTACCGTCTTTCTCGCTTTTTAAATTATCCGTCTTTCTCAAGGTGAATGATATTCATCTTTTATTATCTAATTGTATGTAGGTGGAGACTAGGAAGGCTTAGTAATCGTTTTAAGACGCGAAAAGGTAACGGTGAAGGGTTACTCGATATCATTTACGTGTTTTATGTGTTTTCTAGGCTAGTAATCGTATTTAGATTATGGTTAGTATGCTTAGGACTTGTGTTGTTGTTGTTGGTTGTTATTAGTGGTTAACTGATATAAGAAATGATGATTTGTGAGGATAAATGAGGATTTTGTTGTTGATAACATGTTGGAAATTGATCGTCCTTGAGTCCCGTGTAGGACGCAGGCTGCGTTGGGGGACGCAGGCTGCGTCGTAGGACGCAGGCTGCGTCGGGGTGACGCAGGCTGCGTCATTCTCGGCCAACAGAATTTTTCCTGCACTGACCCCTTTTCGTAAAATGATCATATCTCCTTCGTTACTTGCTTGTTTTGGGCGTGTGATATCTCGTTGGAACCGTAAGAGGTTAAGCTATCACCTCGACTTGGAATTTCTGCATTCCCATATCTAAACTCTAGTTATGACCGTTTGAAGTGGACCCTTGTTTTCGTTGGTTTCCAAACAACGTTGTTTTGGAGAGGTGATCTATGTTTTTATTCATTATGCTTCATAAACTTGTTCTAATGCTTATGTATCATGTATTGACTCATGTTTATCATATGTAAACTTATATGATTCCCTATTCTCATGTTTTGTGACGGTTTTTGGTATGTTCCCACTTTTAGTCGGTTTTTACAAATGATACGGTTTGAGCACTATTTTGTCTTGTGCTTTGTACTCTCATTCCCTTGGCTACCTCCACGTTCGTAAGGCTGGAATGTCGGAACGGGGAGGTATCCTACTGCTTAATTGCATTTGTAGTGGGCATACGACGACGTTGTTGGGAGTTGAACGCATTGCGTTGATCGACCCGGCCGTCAAATGTTGTGTACTTGCGAGGTGGTGTTATTTGCATGTAGCGTACCGCTTGTTATGAGGCTTGAGCTCTTTTCCGCCTCTTTTGTGAATTGATCTACCGAATTTGGGGTACTCGGCATATATATTGTAAGACCGAGTCTTGGATGCGAAACATTTATCGCATGTCGAATCGGAAAACGTGATTCCGAGATCCTGGCCAGGTTTAGACTAGGACCGTATTATTATCGTCGTGCTACCAGGAGGAAATTAGTCTACATATACGAAATGTAGCATCGTGTATGAGTTCAGGGAAATGTTATATCCCGTGGATGCCTTTTAATCATACTTGCCATGTACACGGTGCTAGTGCGTTTCATTTACCGTGAGAGATGTCGTCTTTTGTCGTCTTTGAATGCGTGATCTCATGATATTATTCATGGTCATTGCATGATTGGGCACCGTCAATGTATTGGTTCGTGAATGGATGATAATATGTTGGATTTATTGTGATCATCGCATGACTTGGCTTGGTTTGTTTGTCGAGTCTCAATCTTATCAAACTTATACCGCTAACGGTGAGATGCAAGCCCTAGTGAGCGTATTCGGTTTCCTAAGAGTGTCTTCCCCGAGTCTTTGTATAACATGATGGATTCGAACTTGTACTTCATATGCTCTTATCATTATGTATCGAATTGCCTATCTATCCTTATCGTATCTCACATGTATATCTATTTGTATGCATGCTCTACTTTTGTATTTTCCTTCTATGTACGTTTAATGTGATATGGCTGGGAGAACCCGGAGTTACTCCCCACTGATTGTGGCGTTCATGTTTTTCATGAATGAACAGGTTGCTTTCATGGATGGCTTTTTGCTTATGCTATTTTGGGTTCGGGTGTGAGCTAGCGGGCGTTGTCCCTGGAAGTTTCACCTCTAGACGATTTTAGCTAGTTTTGCTAAACACGTGTTCTTTGCTAACATTTTGAGAGACCCCGTCTCTTTGTTGTATTTCGTACTTAGTTTGTAATATTTTGACACTCCTCGTTTTATCTATCTTGCATGTATAAAAGTTTTTAAAATACCGTATTTTCGCATATTATTTCACATGCTTGTATGTTTTCTATTTCCGCATTCGCGAGGGTTGTCACAAACATCCTGCACATTTTGCTACTTTGAATAATGTAATGTCAAATGCTGTAAAAACCAATTCTGCTAATGTTTGGCACTCTCGATTAGGTCATTTGCCTTTGTATAAGCTCGGAAACTATGAATTTTGTAAGCTCTCTGAAAGTAATAAGAATCAAATTTTTTCCTGTACTATCTGTGTCAAGGCTAGACAACATCGTTTTTCTTTTCTTGACAGTCAAATCAAATCAAACCATGCTTTTCAACTGATTCATGTTGACTTATGGGGCCCTTACCCTATTCAAACTTACAATGGTCATAAGTACTTTCTCACAATAGTAGATGATTACACTAGAACTACATGGGTTCATTTGTTATCCTGCAAAAGTAATGCTTTTGACTACATCAAACATTTCATAGCTCTTGTCAAGACTCATTTCAATCAAACTATTCAAGTTCTAAGATCAGATAATGCTTTGGACTTAGGATCTAGCAATGTTACAAGAGATTTTCTTCAGTCTCATGGCATAATTCATCAAACTTCATGTTTTCACACTCCACAACAAAATGGAGTGGTTGAAAGAAAACACAAACACCTATTGGAGATTGCTAGAGCTTTGATTTTTCAGTCTAATCTCCCTAAGAACTATTGGGGAGATTGCATTCTTACTGCTACTTATATAGTTAATAGGATTCCAACAAAAATACTTAATAAGAAATCTCCTTATGAACTTCTCTTTAACAAAACACCTGACCTACACCACATGAGAGCCTTTGGTTGCTTATGTCATGCCACCACACCCAAACCTGGTAGAGGCAAATTTAATTCCATAGCTACACCTTCATTGTTTTTGGGCTATCCATTTGGCAAAAAGGCCTATAAATTGCTAAATTTATAAACTAAATCCATCTTTATTTCTAGGGATGTTGTTTTCTTTAAAACCATATTTTCATATGTTCCAAATACCTATTCTAATTACATTCCTATACCTGAGACCTATACCACTGAATCTGATATTCTTTGTTCTCATCACAATAATGATTCTACTGAGACTGTTACTACTAGTCGTATGAATCATAATACCCATGCTACTAGTATTACACCTAACATAGATTCCTCCCCTGTTAGTGGTGCGATTGTTCCTCCTCTTACTACTGAGCTTTTTTTACCACCCTCCCTTACTACTTCTGTTCCCCTTAGACACTCCACTAGAGTCACCTCTTTACCCTCTCATCTAAAAGACTTTCATTGTCCTCTTCACACATCCAAACATATTTCTCACTCTAATTTTGCTTGTGCTCACACCCTCACATCTCTATGCATACCAACCCCACCTTCTTCTATTGATTCTGTCTGTTATACCATCAGTCAGTCTCCTATCCATAGCACACATATTTTGCTCCCTATGCAGGAACCACAGTTTTATGAACAGGCAGCAAAGTTTCCAGAGTGGCAGCAGGCTATATCAGCAGAGTTTTTTGCACTTGAGGCAAATGATACTTGGATCCTTGTGCCATTACCCTCTGGAAAGAAATCCATCAGCTGCAAGTGGGTTTTTAAAGTCAAACGCAAGGCTGATGGGTCAATAGAACATTACAAAGCTAGGCTAGTTGTCAAAGGTTTTACTCAGAAAGAAGGGATTGATTACACTGAGACTTTTTCACCTGTTGTGAAAATGACCACCATCAGAAGTTTGGTAGCTGTAGCACTTAAAAAGGGATGGTCATTATCTCAACTTGATGTTAACAACGCGTTTTTACACGGGGATTTAGATGAAGATGTCTACATGAAACCCCCACCTGGTCGATCAATTTCAAATTCTTCAAACGACGATATTGTCAAACTAAATAGGCTCTCTGATTACCAATGGGAAGCCGAGATAGATGAAGAAGCTGAGGTTATACAAAACCTTATAACTCAACGTATGAATGAGTATAAAAACAGAAATATACAACAACCTATTCCTCGAATTAGGCGTCGAAGAAGAAACATCGAGAGGAATCGTGAAGAGGGTCATAACCAATTGTACCATGACTATTTTATGGATCCGGTGTACCTCGAGGAGCTATTTCGCCGCAGATTTCGCATGCGTAAGGGTGTATTTATGCGTATAGTTACTGCTTTATCCGCCAACAACCGTTATTTTCAACAACGAGCAGGCAGTAATGGGAGACCTAGTTTCTCACCATTACAGAGATGTACGGTTGCTCTTAGAGTACTTGCATATGGTACATCTACTGATTCAGTTGATGAATATTTGCGTATGAGCGATACATCCATAAGAGACTCTCTTAGGTTGTTCGTCGACGAAGTTATTGATAACTTTGGAACTCAGTATCTAGGCAGGCCTAACCCTCAAGATTTAGCAAGGTTGCTACATATGGGGCAGGCTCGTGGATTCCCGGGCATGTTGGGTAGCATTGACTGCATGCACTGGGAGTGGAAAAATTGTCCAACATTATGGGCGGGACAATATTCTGGGAGAAGTGGTAAGCCAACAGTCATTTTGGAAGCTGTCGCATCGTACGATTTATGGATATGGCATGCCTTTTTTGGTACACCAGGTTCCCTCAATGATATTATTGTGGAGGGGGGTACGTTACAATGACAAATATGTTCTTGATTGGATTTGAAATTAGATTGTAAGTATCACCTCGCATGACTTTACTATTATATATATCATGTATATAATTGGTAGCATCTGCGAAATGAAGAATTAGTATTACGTCATGAGATTAAACTCGTACCCAACCATTTACACAAAATAACCTCACAACCTCCCGAGGCCGTATCCAACAAGTAAGTCAGGTTAAGTGCAAAACCAAAGTTTTTTAGATCGGGTCTTCGGTTCACTGTACTCTATATTTGCAATTGCATTCTTCTATTTGGTCCAGTCTTGGAGTTAGGTTGACCCTTACCACTTATTCTTGTAAGTATAAATTTCCCACAATAAGTCTTGCATAAGACACAGGGCCGTGGTACCCTATAGGCCAATACGACCATCGCCTTAGGCCCCTATTAAAAACAGGCCTCAAATAAAAATCCTTAAAAAATAAAATAAAAATTAAAACAAAACTATTAAATTTCAACTAAATTACAACGGCGGCACCAATGTTACACTAATTTAATAATATTTCCTATGTTATTATTAACTTATAATAAAATTTAAAATTTCTCGCCTTATTAGCCTTTAATTGATTTATTAAATTTACTACTATGAGGAACTATACTAAGTATTATTATAATGACTAGTATGGTAAAAGATAATGCAATGTTGCAAAAGAAAAAAGTTAATTAAATTTAATTCGTTCGAACTTCTTCTATTATCATCGATTGTATCGTATTCATCATGTCATGTTAAAATAAGTTATTTTAATCTTTCATTATCTCCTCAACTCATGTCTCTCAAATCTTGATATTGGAATTTTATAATTAATTGCGTTATCTTGAAGATCAAATTCTAATGAAACTTCTCTAATACAATTACTAATTTCTCACTATCTCCTTCTTTTTAGCTAGGTGGAGTATCATCATTTCTTTTAACTCCTCCGTTCCATTTGGCCGTACGTATACGTTTTCTTTATCACATATGCTGATGCTCACTTTGTTTTGTTTATGTCTTTAGTTACATATTACTAAATTTTATAAAAGTTTGATATTAATATTGTTCTCGATAAGACAATTGAAACAAAATCTCACATGACTATCTTTTATGTTATATATAATTATATTGAAAGTTTAACTAAAGATTCTTCTCACTTATGAATAGTGCCCAAAAAGCAAACGTATACAATCAAATGGAACAGAGGAAGATAAGACTACAAAAGTTCTTATAATTTGGTGTTTTTTTGGTGTTTTTGTGAGCTGAAAGTTTCGGAAGTAAAATTTATTGCAATGAAACTAATTAGAATGGAGTACTAAAAAGAGTAGCGTTGAGCTAGGTTAAACACACAAGTATGTTTCTGTTTTAACGACTAAATGCTTAAGTAAAACAACAAGATAGTACTCTTCCGAAACACTAAGCCAATGGATAGAGGTTATGATTTCAACACCAGCACACACCATAGTGTTAAGGTCACAATCCCAGCACTAAGCAAAGGACAAGACTCATCAAGCACACAACCAAGAGTTTTAAACTGAAACAAGCCAACAAGGATTTCAGTTTTTTTTTCCATTCAAATCATTCTTCCTTGTAACATTTTGGAGCTTGGTTTATATAGACCAAGGCTCTTACATCGTCTCAAGCGTTCAAATTACATCCAAGGGTTCTTAATACATCACAACATAGGCCAAGGATAACATTCACCTTGCCTTTACAACTATAACGGGAAAACAAAATGAAATACATCATAAAGCATAAAGTAGGGCTGCTCCATCTTGTTTGTTTGCTAAGGTCAAAGAAAAGGTGGCGGCCCATGGAGGTTGATCCACTGCTTCCACATATCTTCAAGTACAAAGTGTTGGGAACACTTTCACAAAACCCCTTGAGCTTGCCTGTCCAAAAGAGGAAACAAAATAGACCTTTGCACATGTTCATTAGAATTGAGCTAACTCGGAGCCCTAAACTTGTGTCCTAGAAGAAGTTTTTTCTTAATAAGAATTAGACAAAACTCTTCTGGATTTATTGATAGCTAACATCCCTAAAAAATAGAATTGAGCCTTAGAAGTACTTAAGACCCAGCCGTGGAGGCCCTAGACTTGGTATGGTGAGCTAGACTCTCCCCAGGTTCCTTTGAACTAGCCCCTGTCTCGGTGGAGTTTGGACTTGTCTTGATCAAGCTAGCCTTGCTCATGGACCATTTCTCGGTTGAGATGCTCATGGTATCAACTCATGTTGCAATTCTGAAATGCATCATTCTTCCTATTTAAAATATTAAATTCTTTTCCTAAATGCATGGATTGTTTACAGATAATTATTGACAATATTTATGGTAATTACTAATTACTAGTCCAAAAAGAAGTTTTTCAAAAACAAACATGTTGGCTTATACTTCCCCCGTTCCATTTGAATGTATACGTTTATTTTCTGGTATAAATAAGTGAGGAGAATCTTTAGTACAACTTTCAATATGTAACATAAAAAATAGGTGTCATGCGAGATCTTGTTTAAATCGTCTTACCGAATACAATATTAATATTAAATTTTTATAATTTTTATAGGTAATATGTAACTAAAGACATAAACAAAGGAAAATGAGCATTGACATACGTGATATAGCAAACGTATACAATCAATTGGAAAGTAGAAAGTATCTTATTTGAGAACAATCAAGGACAACTAATTACAATATGAGATAGATTTAATGATTTAGTGAGACTAATTATAAAGAGTTAAATGTTGTTTAGAATGTCAAAAAACCGAAACTAGAAAAATATCGATTACTTAGATATAAATTAAATTTTCTATTTTATTTTGTAAATTTTCTTCAATTTTTTTGATGATTTTGTTTGTCACGAAACTAGTAGTAAGTATGTGCAAATTATCCTCTAAAGTTAGAATTATTGCATTATTGAAAAAAATTATCAACTAATAATTTATAGTTTAACACCAACTTTATTTTATTTTAATGAAAAAATCATAATTTTGAATTTAATCAACAAATTAGAGTTTATTTATAATTAAGGTTATGTTTTAATGAAAATATAATAGTTTATTGAAAGAAAGTTTTACTTGTTCCCTTATTTAGATAGATGCATTTTGGAGGGAAAACTAAAAGAATTTCTTATTCTTGTAGTGATAAGGAAATTTTACATATTCCGATTGATGACACTACATCCTATGGATTTTAATCTTCAAAAATCAATTAAATTCGATTAGTCATAGGTCGTAATGCCTAAAGCTAAACATCGAATATAATATTATGCTTTTATGTATAGTATATGTTTGGGCCTAATTTTACTAATGCAAGTATTGGGCCTAACTTTGTGAATAAAAGGAGCATGGGCCAGACAACATGTTTTTTTTTGTGCTAATGAGGGGAAAGCCCTGACTATTAACTACTTACACGGGGGTAGTAACCCCAAAAATATCTTCCCGAAGAATGGAACGAAGTTCATTCAATAGTTGATCTAAATGTGTGGGGGTAGTGCTGGATAGAATACCGTGATTAGCCAGCTAATCTCCTGCTCTATTAGCTTCCTGATACGAATGCTCTAGTTTGATCTCCCAATGTTCTTTGATTAAATTTTTGCATCCCATAACAATAAATTTGAGGTTGTTGCTGACGAGTTGGTCTGCGTTAATCATTTTGACACATGGAAGGTTGTCCATGTGGATAATCAGCTTATCCAATCTTAGCTGCTTTGCTCTCTCGAGTCCGACTAGAAGAGCAAGTAACTCGGCTTTCATCGAGGAACATACACCGCAAGCTGGGTTTAGCACTTATAATCCGTCTTCAATAAAGACCAGTCGGATTCCCTTTCACAAGGAGGCAAGTGGAGAACTAACTGAATCCCCACTTGCCTTCATCGAAGACGGATATGCCCCGTCCTCAAAGAGAATTTGTGATAAAAAAAAGATCACAACAACATAGGCAAAACTGTGCTTGTATTAATTTTGTGTATAAGGAGAGATATAATCCTGTACAGTGTACAGTAATGGGTGTTCTGTACAGAACAAAAAATTGTTAATCTAGTAACTAAAGATGCTAAGTAAAGTTGCTCTAGTGTTAACAAGATTTCTAAACAACCTCTTATAATGCTTCATCAAGATCTTGAATTTCCGAATCCAATTTCAAACTCAGACTTCTCAAGTTTTCCATTAGCGAGACATTAATCCCATTTTTCTTCTGGGAAACTAAAGAATTTTGAATTGCATCAACGTCATCGAATTCGCTGCTAATCCCCAAGTTCTTGGTCGCGTCTTTTTTTACCAATTTCGCGACAACAGACCATCCATTTTTATGTGATGCGCCAATGTAAGACACCAAGGACTTTAGAGTCTCAGTTGTTACTCCCTGACCATCTTTCAGCAGGCTAGATACCTCGTTGTTTTGCTCATACGATACTTCTTTCAGACTTTTCAAGCATGTTTTCATGGCTTTCTTGACCGATCTTCTGGTTTTCAGATATTCAACAGCTTCGCTTGTGATGGTCAGCTCACCGCTTGACCTTCTTCGAAGAGCTGATTGAATGTCGTTTAGTCGCTCCCTATACATTTGGCAAATGTCTAGAAGCCTTAGAAATTCGTCCAAGATCCCGTTGATCAAGTTAGGATCTCGAGTTTGACGTAGGGCTTGCTGGTTAAGAGGAAGTTGAAGGAACTTCTTAACACAAGAGTATAAATCCTTAAGCCCATCTAAGGTTTGGCCGACAGATGATGATGTGGAAGCAACTTGAGACGACCTTAATCTGCGCAACTGCTCATCAAGTTGCTCTGCAACTGGGTGAGGTCTCGATGGTAAACTGATTGAACGAGCATGGTAAATCGTCGAAGAAAACGGAAATGTTAGTTCCTCTGAATTCTGTTCTTAGTGCTTCACTATTTATATAAAACCAAGGGTAGACAAAAGGAATCAGAGATAATTGGTGAATGATGAGTAACATGATTTGTATTTCCTAGAAGCAATTCTTTAGGCAATGTCTTTGAGTTGTCTCTTCATTTGCAAACTGCCAGACAAGTAATGAAGAGTTAAGAAATTATTGATTAGTAATGCTATATTACATGTCTCCCTGAATATCCATCAAGATCCAACATCAGGATCCGAAATAGTGAAATACATGCGATGAACGAGTACGAATGACAGGATACCGTCCTGTCGTCTGTACGAGCATAGCATTGTCTTCCTTTCCAGTGCTTGTCTTTAATGGGTTTCTGAAAACAAACCTAAAGCAGAACAATATATAGATTCAGAACTGGGACATAGTACATTTTTTTTAATTGAGATTAGTGTTTTATGATGAATGTCCAAGGTTAATGAATCCAATTGTTTGCTATTGCCTATAAAAAAAAGCAAAAATTGTTTCCTACTACCTTCGTCCCGGTCAATTGTTGTCCTATTCATTCTTAGATGTCTCAGTGAATTCTTGTCATTTCTATGAGTAATGTGATGACCCAATGGGTCTATAGTCCACTTGTCATCCACTAAGTGAAACCACAAATGGTTCTCCACTCTTTGCTTGTCTTTGTGCCAAAATGAAAGGATAACAATTTACCGGGACGGATGGAGTATTAGATTAGTGATAACACATTATTTTACGTATTTTAACCCATGTCTTATCCCTTATTTGATCGAATTATTAACTCGAGTTAGCGTTATTTACCTAGTTTTCGAATAAAATACTCCCTCCTAGTCGGTCATTTATTCCCTCTTTCCTTATTGGGTAAGTCGGGTTTTCTTCCCTCTTTCCCTTTTTGGATGTGGGGTTGTGTGTTTTGTGTGGTCTAAATTCATTTGTATGTGGGGTAGTGTGTTTTGTGTGGTCCAAATTCATTTCCTTAATTTTTGTGTAAAAGGAAAAGGGGAAGAAATGAGTGACTAGGAGGGAGTATTATATTAGTGATTTTATATTAATTTGTGTCAATATATATTATTTTCCGAGATTTGGTACTGCTTTGGTTGTTTCGTTTTGTAGGTACCGAATTGAGTAGAGTCCGAGTGATGAGACGGTTTGAGAGGGAGTCGAATGAGGAAAAAGAGATGAAACATACAAAACAAGGATTTCTCGTTGACAATTTTGACTTGCTAAAATCAGAAATTCAATCCACTCCTCTTTGGTTCGTCTATGCTGCAACTCCAATCAACAATAGCAAATGGTCAACTAAATAGCCAAGCTACTGTGTAATCACCATTTTCAATTGACCCACCATTAACCAATAATTCATCCATCCTTTATATACCACCATAACTACCAATCAAACCCGAAAATCCGACATCGGAGCTCGTCCTCCATGGCTGCCATGTCTCAATGGAAGCCCACCGCTCGCACCACCAGATTTGCTGCCACCATCGCCTCAGTTCAGCTACCATGGCTCGAGTTATTGGAGCTCACTCTCACCACAACTCAGGCCACCACCGAGACCAACACCGAAGCTTCCCATGGCGGCCACCATGGTTGTGCTTCCCACCATCGTGCCTAGCATCCTCTTGAAGACCCACCTCGAATACAAAGCTTTTGGACTTCATTCAAGTGACCGTGCGCAACTCAACATTGCCGTGCGCAACTAATGCAGGACAGGTTCCACCGTGCGGAACTGACCGTGCGATTCTCACATGCACCGTGCAATTTACGAATGAAAGCTTTTGAAGTTTAAGATTGGTCATTAATTTGACCATTGTCTTTGGTCATTGTTTTTGGTCACGTGTGATGTTTGCTGGAGGTGGATGCCTTTTTGCCTTTTGTATTGGTTTTGTTTATTTGGTCTCACTATATAACAAAAACCCCATATTTACATTTTTGCCATTAGTAACTCTTCCCATATAAAAGTGTTGTAAACCCCAAAATTGTCAGAGCCTCCATTTTTCAGATTTTATTTAGGGTTCATGGGTAGTTTTCTTTCAAATATTACTCAATTAATTTAGTTTAGATTAGATTAATTATAGTCAAGTTCATATCTTTTTGGGTTACAATACTAACTCTACCATATTATATCATTCCAATTCAAATTTGGTATTGAATTTCTTATCTCTCTTTATTATTGTTATTTTTCATTTATTGTAGTTTGTTCTTCTAGTTTAGTAATAGATTAGTTTAAAGTTTAAATCTTTATACCTTTTCATGTTTAGTCTTATGTTTAGAATAATTATTATTGTGTTTTATGTTAGACTAGTTATGCTTAGTGAGTAGTGACCCTTTCTAGAGTCCGATTAAGTCTAATAATGGGTTTTGATTGGTGATTGGTTAAATTAGGAAGTAGTGGTTTATGGGTGATTGTTTTTGGTTGGGTGTTTTGTATTGACCCCTTATTTGACTCTTGTTCAACCCTTAGAGGCCATCAACGGGAGTTGGGCCGACTTAGGGGCTACTTAGGCTATCGACGGGAGTTGGGCTTACGGTAGTGGGCTTGGGTAGATTTGGGGCTCGACTCTAGGTGGGTCATTCGCGGGAGCGAGACCCCTTAAAGAGACTCTATCTTTTGGCTAGGGGATTTCATCCGCGGGAGTGGGAAAGACCCTAGTTGGGACCTAAATGTTGACCCGAAATGCCTTGGACTCGTGTAGGGGTTATCCATGGGAATGAGACCCTTTATCGACCCTAGAGGCTACCTATACTCGGGAGGGTTAGGTAGTTAGTGTAGATAACATTGTTCCACTTGAACCCATATTCTACCACTTGTTGATAGACCACCCACCGTTGCAACCCATAAACTAAGACTTGATCGGACCTAGACCTTTCTTTATTATTTAATCCGTTATTTCTATTACTTGTTTAGTTATTTACGAGTATTAGATTAGATTTTAGCTTAATTTTTACCACTCTTTGATTTGCGTAGCTAACCTATAATTTAAGACGAACTAGTACTTGACCTTGACCTCCCTGTGGATCGATCTCGACTACCGCTACTACATTAGTAGTTGAGTTTATAAATTTCGTTTTGACCGGGGGAACCCCGGTCAATTAGATCTCTTAACGAAGAATTTAACACGAAATAAGAAACCGTCTCAACCAAAAATTTGAGCAATGCGTGTTATATCATTTTGCTTAATTTAAAAGGGAAAAGTTGTATGAAGCATTGAAGCATGAACCCTATATTTCAGTAAGTCTTGCTTAAACGGGTACTTAAACCTAAGACGGATAGTGCACAGTCTTAAACTACGAATTTATCTGTGGACATCTGCATGAATCATGATCCAATAGTTTAGGTTGGTGTTTCTCAAGTACAGTACTCCGTACCATTTTGACGTGCATTATGTCCATTTATTAACTTCTATTAACGTTTCTGATCTACATTTAAGAAACTTTCCTCTTATCTTCACATGGATTGATTCCAATTCTCATCTTACAGCCAACTAAAAGCTCTTTGGGTTAATTATTAGGCCAGAATAATCGCAACGATTAAACGAAAATCATACTAAGTATAATGTGAGTGAACATTTAAGTATCTGCAATACGATTTTTCTATTACGCAGTTTGACCCTTGTGTTAGCAGAGACTGTTTCACGTTAAATTTTATGAATATGATAGTAGAATATAAGTTAAAAGAATGAGCATAGCGAAAATTGTTGTATTTGTATTCACATTGTGCGTGCATAATATCTCTCATTTACATGATGAACTTACTGTTCCAAATCAGTAATTATGGTTTTAGTTACTAAGGATATTGAGAAGAGATGCTCTAGTTTTAACAAGATGCCTAAACAAGCATTCCAAGAATTCATCAAAATCTTGAATGTCTGACTCTAGTTTCACCATTTGGGTTCTCAAATCCTCGATTTCCGAGGTGTTAATCCCGGTTTTCTTCTTCTCGCAGATTAAGGAGAGAGTACCATCAACAGCGTCAAATTCGCTCGCTCGTCCCTCCTTATCGGACCTCTGGTTGAACACTTTTGCGACTGCAGACCAACGACTCTTTGTTGATTGCACCTTTACCCCACCGAAGTAAGACAACAAGGTCTTAAAGCAATCAACTGTCAGTGCTTCAACATCATTCAGAAAGCCAATCATGTCATTTCCCTCGTCATTTTTAAGAACTGGTTTGATACCATGCAGGCACTTTTTTATCGTCTTTTTAATAATTTTTCGGCTTTTTAAGTACTCAGCAGCTTCATTAACAATGCCCGAGTCACCATTGCACCGTCTACGAATCCCTGATTGCAAGTCTTGAAGGTGAAGTTTTGAGTTTAGAAGAACATCCCTAGATGTGGTGCAAATGTCTAGGAGCCTTAGAGACCGATCTAAGGTCTTATCGACAGATTTAGTTTGTTGGTTTATTGGTAGCTGAAGAAACTCTTCGACACAAGAATATAGATCTTTTAGCCCATTTAACTGTTGGCTAAGAGAAGAAGATGAAGTCGAGGTAGATTGAGATGATTTCAACCGGTTCAATTGCCCATCGAGTTGTTCTGCTATTGGGTGAAGTCTCGATGGCAAACTGATAGAACGCGCATGGTAAGAAGCTCTAGGAATTGAAGACGATGCCATTTGTGCTTTACTTTAAGACGGTTTTGGTAAATGAAAGGCAATGAATTTGTATGTAAGTCTTGGTTTGGTTACTTCTCTCCTTTGTTTCTCTATATATATAGCAAAGGCAAGAGTAGACAGAAGGAATCTCACAATTATTTAAGAGGTAACATGACTTTCGGCCTTCACTACAAGCGCATCCTTAGGCTTTGTTTTCGGAACTGTCTCACCATAACCAACCTGCCAGCAAATTAGAGTTTAGATTCCTGACTATTATAACATTACACGGCCGTGATACTTAAAGACTGGATGTCCGGCATGATCCCTGATAAGCGCTACCGTACTTGTGGTCGTCTGTACCATTGTTGCTTGTCACACATTCACAATGACTGGATTTTTTTTACTCCACTGCCTATCTGTAACGTGCACCTCAATTGTATCCGACAAAACCATTTTAACCTGAATTAGACACCTCCAACCCGAGTAGACCTAACCCAACCTTGTCCTGAGCCAAATGTTTTTTAACCTGATATTGACCCGGGCCTTAAACATTTGCATACCCGAACTTGCCTGACCTGAATAGCCCGTTTGCCAGAGTTACTATCTAAAGCCATTCATTGATCGTATGCGTCTTATTTGGCAGGAATCCCTCGTAACTACGAAAATATAATTTAGGCGAAAACTTAAAAATATTTCCATAATAGTCATGCCTGACATCCTGGCTGCACCCACGTCGGTCCAACACAAGCAGCCAAGTATGAAAACTAGTGACTGGATTCGATCTCGACCAATGATACAATAAACAGATGTACATAAGATGGTTTTCCTACTGAAACGAGTCGGTAAGCTTCACCTAATCTCAACTTCTAAAAATCTCATAAAATTTAGCTCAAGATTTTCATATCTGTTTCATAAATCATTGCTGTTTTTATATACCCAATATACTTCCAATATATGTATTCATTTTCCTTAGTCACAAACGTGTGACAATGGAAAGAATCTAAATCTCAAGAGACACGGTACACACGAGTGGCGAACAACATTATGTCCCCTGAAAATTAAGCAGGGATTTTCAGAATGAACTGGCAAAATTTGAGCGAAGATGTTGCTGGTACGTCTACCGTATATAATATAGGCGATATAATGATATATGCACGAATGACATTAACATTTACAGTTTATTTATAATCCTTATGATTCATCCTTGAAATTTGATTAAGTCAAGGCCTTCTTGCTGCACATGTTTGTTACACAGAATTGACAGCATGTCAGCATCATCCAACATTACAGCCAGGCAGTATGCTTCCATGAAGGTAACCTTTTTTTTGTCATTAACCGTGTTTCACAAGTATAAAATTATTACTTAATTGATTCCCCGTGGTAGAGTTTAAAACCGATCATAGGTCTCCAACCATCAGCTTAAGCTTTTGGTTGAGATGATTTTTTGACATTGTATCAGAGTCAGTATGGAAAGGCTTGCGTTGCATCCACACTTCAAAGCCCAATGGGCATTCGTGTGAGGGCCGAGTTTGAATATAAAACCGATCATGAGACAACCATCAGCTTAAGCTTTTGGTTGAGATGATCTTTTGACAACCCGTTATGTGGCTTCGTTATCATTGCGTGTTAAACTGCTGTAATAAGGATTTACAGGATCTGTGATTATTTTGGATTCAAATGTCATTTATCTTTTGAGTAAAACATTACCCGTTGAGATGTTAGCTGTTTTCGGATGATTTTTTACTCTTCCCTTTTCCGGGATGTAGGACAAGTAGCTCGCCTTTGGCTGTTTCCGGATGATATGTACTGAAAGTTATGACAATTTACTGATTCGTTTATCTTTATTCCATCATATTCCAAAGGCAAATCAGATAAACGCGAACAATGATAAAGAAAGGGAAATCGACAAGAATTGGAGCATAAAAAATATCGATAGGGATATAAGGTCTATACATCTTTCATGTTTGGAATACTGTCAGTACAGTACTCCTGTACAATTGATGTTTAAAGAATTGTTGATTGGATCTAATTAATTACTAAGAAGATTAAGCAAAGTTGCTCTAGTTTTAACAAGATGTCTAAACAAACTTTCTAATTCTTCATAAAGCTCTTCAACTTCAGATTCCAGCTTGACTATCTTATACCTCATTTTCTCGACTCGAGTCCTGTTGAATCTGTTGATGCTGTTAGTCTTCTTATGACTGATCAAGTACCTCAACTGAGCATCAATGTCTCTAAACTCGGCACAACACCCGGCTTTATCAATGTCAGAAAACTGGCGTACTAATCTTACTATCAAAGACATGTTGTTTTTACTCGATTCAGACTTTACACCAGCAATGTGACCCAACAAATCCGTAAAAATATCAGTTGTTACAATGTCGACATTCTTAAAAACACTGTCTAAACTATTACTTCTTCTATCAATTCTATCATTTTTCTTCATATTTTTCAAGAAATGTCTGATTCCCTTCTTGATTTTCTTTCGACTGTTGACGTATTCAGAGATGTCATTGTTAGACCTTCTGAGCGTCGACTCAACGCCTTGGAGGCATTCCTTCATTGAAAACAGCGCATCCCTAGCGACATCACAGATGTCCAAGAGCTTCAACGACCCTTCGAAAATATCATCAACCCATTTCTCTTGGCTATTTTTCGATATAATTTGTCGATTTGCAGGACGAAGTAGAAGTTCATCGACACAGTCGTAAAGGCCTATAAGGCTTATTAGACTCCGAGTCAATGATGAACAAGAAGTAGTAGTATTTTTCGATGATATTAATCGAGTCAATTGCTCGTCGAATTGAGTCGATATTGGGTGACATGTCGTTGGTAAACTAATCGATCGAAAATGGTTGTTATTAGACATATCTAAAATTATTTTTTGTATGATTTGAACTTAATCATCTTTGTTATGCATGCCTATATATATGATCAAACTAGGAGAATTTAGTCAAAATAGAATAAGAATATCTGTCTAATTAATTAATTAACAATAAATCCAATATGTTGGGTAGGTTTTATGTGAACTAATCCCATGAAATTATTGTGTTTTGGCTGACGAAACATGATCAAGCAAATGTAACAACAAGAAACATGTCTTCATCCTCAACGAACAACAAATATACGGTCTTATAATTAATTAATAGAATGTCTTAATTACATGTTTAATTGTTAAATTAGAATATGTTGCCATGTAACTAAAATAAGATAGTGAGATGCTATCTTACTCCAACAACCCTAAACTAAACTAAAAAAAAAAAAAAACTAATCATCTAAATATTGCTATATTTTCTGATAGACGGTCTTACATTAAAATATCGAGTGTTTGTAGGACTAGAAGTAAATCAAGGAAACGGCTAATGTTTTTTTTTTGTGCAAATGAGGGGAGGAAAGGGTTAATGTTAGACTCTATAATATAAGAACTGAAGTTGTATTATATTCTCGTGAATCAGTTTTTATTTGCAGATGTTAACTACGTTAGTTGGTAAGGTCATGAAAGATAATACCAGGATCAGAGTTCAAATTCCGTTAGCATTTAAACCATCCTTGTATTTGATATTACAAATTCTTCCCTTGTCCTACTACTATTCTATCTACAAATCCTATTTTGTTACATGATAATAATAATAATAATAATTTATCATAATATTTCTTAAATTTATGTCTTAGTGAAACTAGGATTAGGAGATAATCTTAGAAAATTCATATTTTTCTTCTCTATATATAGTAAACAAACTTTGTTACATGATAATATTACAAGTATTTGTTTTTGTTGAAGATCAAGCAAAGAAAAAATGTTGAAAGATATTGTAATGGATTTATTCTCAAGATTGCCTTTGAACTCCGTAATGCAACGCTTATATAACCAGTCTAACAAACATACTTTCTTCTTGTGTACAGCTAGAGCTAGTACGAATGTCTCGCTAATCGAGTACCTTGCCAATGATCATCAAATCGTGTTAGCGAAACAATTTAACCTAATGGACTTCATCCACAAGAACGAAACCTCGATTTCAGATTCCAGTGTCGTGACTTCTTGTAATGATGTGCTTCTTTGCCGCGTAATTCACGACCATGAAGACTGTACTTCAGAATCCCTGCGCCTGATGAATCTTGTTACTGGAACTTATTTGATCGTTGGTCGTTATCCTTTAGTTATGCAAGGTTCATCTACTAGGTACGAGTTTGGTTATAGCCCTTGCGCAACACGGTATAAGGTGTTAAGGTTTGAAATCGACATGGTTATTAGAAGGCTGTCGACTGTGAAGATTCTTACAGTAAATAGTGATGCTGATGATTATAATTGGCGGCCAATTGAGAGCGACAAGAGCGATGTCTACAACGAGATATCGAAGCAAATTATGTACTTGGTTGATCCCGTCGTATTGAATAATTCAATACATTGGATTATAAGTAGTACTAACAAGATTGTGCAGTTTGATTTGGACAAGGAGGAGTTTGAATTAGTTCCTACGCCCTACGATGAGGACTTGAACATAGGACAGTTAAGCGTGGTTGATGGCTCCCTTTGTATATTGGCGAGTCATGAGAAACACAGGTGTGACCGTAGTGTTGAGGTTTGGGTGATGAGGCAATACGGGGTGCAAGACTCTTGGACGCGATTGGCTGTTGTAAACGACTTCAATATCGATGTACCATTGAAGCTGGTCCGTGTCCTTGACAATGGCAAGTTTTTGTTTCAGTGTAACAATCGGCTTAGTCTATATGATTCCATCGACGAGAAGTGGGACGAGAAGGTGATTAAGGTACCAATGAACAATCCGGTGATCAGCCCTTTTTTCCGATCAAATAAGTAAAACTATAACTCGTTTATAATTAACTCAATCTACTCGAAAACCTATCTACGCTTTTATGTGACACGCAATTGTATTTAAATATAATCTGATATTTTGTAGGATTATGGACATCCAAAATTTAACTTCCCAGCTTGAATTTCCTTCTATTATGAACTACGCTGTAATAGGCTTTAAAGTTATAGTGGCATGTTGAATAAATACAAGAAATTTTCATGTTAATTTTTCAACATTTTGTACAACTCTACTCTTAAATCGGTTTCATATTCAATACCGATAAGACGATGATTTCCCAATTCTCATTATATGATTAACATCCAAATCATTGTTTTTGTGTGTGTGTGATGAGGCACAAGACCAGTAAAGTAAACTTGGGGAAGGAGATTCGAACATGTGACCTATGGTTCCAATACTTATTTTAATTACAAGACTAAAACCTATTCGATTAATCCCGATTAATTCCGTCTTCATTTGAAGACGGACCTTTTGTGACCAGTTTAAAGACAAAATATAACCATGTGATAAACAACCAGTTATAACTTAAAAAATTATACTGGTTACATTTGTCGTTAAACGTGTCACATGTGGGCCGTATTTAGCTGAAGACGGAAATGTAACCGTCTTCAGCGGGACTTATTGTTACTATTGAGAGCTTTTAATTGAACTTCTTCAAACTTTAGACCCACAAAAGTAGACAAATTCAAGTCACACTTATGAAGAGCTTGAAAATGGTAGTACTCCACTAATTAAACTTCCATACGCACCTCTACAACAGTGACCCAAAAACACAGACGTAACCCACTTGTAGGGAAACGTAACATCGTTAGTCCAATCTTTTTCAATCTTTTTCCAATTTATCATAATTTGAGTTGGGACCAAAACTCTGAAGATATTTTCAACGTGTATCCTACGCTTAGCTTCAAATAAGCCCACTTGTGTTTCTTGATATTGTAAGGTCATTCTCATTACAACCCAAAAGCACAAGGCTGCTACTGCCGGTTTTCACCGGGTTGTTCGGAATAAAGACTGACCACTCGAGATTTACGCATAAGATTCCTCAAATCATTAAGTAAACGAAAAATACGTTTTATTCACCAACTCTAGCAGAACTCTGTATAAAATTATGTCCTCAATGTCTCAAGATTCTGTACAACGAAATAACACTAGCCTGAATTCTCGCCTAAAATGTTTCTATATGAAAATATACAATAACATGATCTAAATCTGGGCAACTACGAAGACTTATGTCCTACATGCCCAGAAAAACCTTGATCTAAATTCTAAATCTACATTACAACTCCTATTATTACAAAACTTTAGTTTGGTTCAGAATTACCTGCCGGTGATGCAGCATTCCCATCTTTGGCCACAGCTCAAAATAAAATATAACCAATTTTACACGGCGCAATTCCTGAAAACCATATGAAACGAACAACAAGACTGAATTATCTGAAGCTTGACTGCTTGAAGATGATAGACAGAATGGCGGAGCTTGGAGATTTATTTGATGCAGGATGTTACAGGTACCTGGCAGGATATCAGCTGTTCTGATAAGGAATAGTTGAGATTATTCTTGCAGCAGGGAGAGACTGCAACGACCCTAGACGGCTAGACCTGACAAACAGGTCATAAGGTCGGATTATTAGGGGTACAGCCGTACAGGTCAAATCGGGTTTGATGCTTTCGGATCATTTCGGGAACGTTCTCTGGTTGTGCCTATTAAGCTCAATTTTGGATAGCATATGATTGTTTTGGGCAAGTGATTTTCAGGTTGGGTCAAGGCTTCAGGTGTATTTCAGGTTGTTTTTGTGGGGTTTCGGTATGTTTTAACCCAATTAGCACTTATAGCAGATGTTGAAATCAATAGAGATGGTGGCACTAGGAAACCGTTCCGTGTCCCCCAACAACCTCTTCAATGCGCTGAAGGAGCTCCTCATAAGCTTTCACGGAGTCAGCAGTGAACCTCTCCAAGGCCTCAAATATGCTCCTCAAACCACCCTGTAAACTCGTCTTACTACTAGTATCACTCTGGTAAACCACGTGACCAGACAACGAGAGACCGTCTGTGGGCCCGGAAGTTAGCTCCATCTTCTTATCTAATGCCTGTATCTCTTTCTGCATCTTCATATCCTCTCGATCGAGGTGTTTTAGCTTCCTCTCAATATCCCGGTTTGCTGTCATCCTCTGCTTCATCTCTCCTTTGTCGCGTTCTCTAAAACGCCAAGTCATCATAGCAAAACCCCGCATAGAAGTAATCACCTCCCTTTCAGAAGTCTCAGATATTCTGTCTAACGATTGAGTCCATTGGTTACAAATCACAAAGATTGGTGGGGCCCCAGCCCTACCTGGAGAGTAAGGAGCGATTCCATCAGCGGTTTCCTCGGGTTCATAAAGGAGACATTTAAATAGCCAATTGTTTAATGCTCTCACAAAACCCTTTTGGGCACCGACCCATTCTGTGAACCGGCACGTCCAATTTATAAGATCATGCTCGAGCCGTAAGGTGGCTTCGAGATGCATGTCGCTAGGATTATCGGGAAATGCGATTGCATCTAGGCCCCTTGCTCCATCAATCGCCTGGCACTGACTGCGGTGGCACTCAAGCATATCTTTCCACATTTGGCTTAGCCTGTATCAAACAAAATTGAAGATCAAATAAAAATTGAAGATCAAATAACTGTAGACAGGGCAGTGGTTAATCATATTATGCAGGGCGCCGTAAGCGTCTATGATACATCAAGGATTAAGAAGTTACTGCAGCTAAGACTCGGTGAAGCACTAGGCAAATGGCTTTGTTGGGGGAAGACTTATATGGACCTTGTTCGCACAACATATTTCATCCAAAACTTATTTTGCACTTCCCTTTTGTCACACTAACACATTGTCTTTATCTATAACATGTTAGTCTTAAAAATCCAAATGCAGTAATGTTACTGTGCCTCATGTTCTTCCCTTTTGCTCGTGCACTGCGCCTTTTAAAACTAAGCAACTTAACTTTCATTATTACCTTTTACAATATGTAGTCCTAATGCCTTCCATGTTTAAATTTTTTTGGACACTTATTATTTCGGTTGAGGAAGGAACAACTAACTTTAAACTTTAGACCAAACTTCAAGTATCAACTGGTTGTATGATGTGATTGGTGTTTTAACAGTTACTATGCTTGAAACAAATTTAAACTTCTAAAGTTGCTGCCCTTGCGACTTAACTTGTGAACATTAGTGTTAAGACAACTTAACGCGCATGAGAGCCTATCCAATTACACAATATGACCACAGCACGAAACAGCAAAAAACACATTAGAACAAAAAGAAGATTAAGGTTGGAGGTCAAACGAGAATAAATCACTTACCCTTGGATTAACTCGTTCAACTGTGGCCACAGCTCTTCGTCTCTGACCTTATTTATTTTAGCTGATATTCTGTCAACTATTTGAATTGCTATACTTATTTTTGTTGACAAACTCCTCACCACACTTTTTGTTGATTCAATCTTACTGGGTTCGGCACCTCTTTCGTCCATTTGCTTCAATTTCCTCACCTTTCGATCGTGGGAAACCCTCATTTTTTCTTCAGCCTGTAAAAAGATACGTCATGGATATACGAAAAGTGTAAGAGGTAAAATTTAATGATTTTTTATGGGAAAAATTCACATGAACAATAATACCACATTTTTATGGCGAGTTACGGAGGGTCATATACTTGGATGTATTAAGCCTTAACTCTATGTTTGAAACAGGGAGAACCTTGAATAAATCTACCATCTTAAGAAGTCGAAGACAAATAATAAAAGTTACTGTTCAACTTAGTTTAAATACCCCAACCACCAAAGGTCCACATCACTACGTTCTTTATATTTACAGCATTTATCATTCAGCTTTAGAAAACGTAGACAATTCCCAGACCTCCAACATTGGAAGAACAAGTAGAACAAAACAACATAAAATATTCAAGTTTGTTGCAACTAAGTAAGAATCCAGATGCAATACTAAAACATTAGATACTCAAAAGTCATTTCTCGATGACGCGAAGTCATGAAACAACTTAACAAAGAAGGAATTGTTGTATACAGTGGTTGCCTGGTTATGTAATGGAAAGGGCAGTCAAGGCTCCAATTAAAAATTTTCATGTCCAGGTAGACTATAGAAAGGGAAGACAAATGGGCATTAGTTTATATTTTATAATGCTCTTTACAGATGAATATTTCCCAGCAAATACCACACACAACAATCGTATATTAAACAGATTTCCTTCCAAAACCAAACGCAATAAGTCAGATTCAACAACTTCCGCACTGTATCGCTCAACATGTAAGCCCCGCATAATGCTAATGACGAACCATACCTTGACTTCCTCATAGAGTTTCTTCTCCCATAAGTAAAGCTTCTGCAGTGAAGCAGAAAGATTTAATGATCTCAGCTGCACAGCATCGTCACCGTCCACTGAAACCTCTGAATCTTTTGAGGCAGAAGGCAATGACGGAGTGATCACATTCAACATCTTGGTGGAAACTGTTTAACATAACTTTGATGTTAATAGCCATACAGAAACCATTTAGCTAAAAAGTTAAGGGAACTTTCCAGCACAATTTAGCACAAAGATCTCATATTCCACTAATTTGTCAAAACAAGACAAATTTCCTACCCAATAGCAGGAAAAAAACCCACATCTTTCATCAAATTATCATAACGTCGACATTTGGCCCACCTAATTAAGCATCTACATCAGATGATTCTAGCAAAACACCATTTTTAAAGATGAATAGTGCCAATCCTTCAATGGCAACGTAGCAAAACAATCATAAAGTGATACAAACACCAAACAAACACAAATTAACCAGAGAAACAATAACAGGGAAAATAAAGATCAAAATCACATCTTTCACCAATTAATCGCCTCGACAATACACCCACCTAATAAAGCATCTAAATCAAATAATTCAAGCAAAAACACCATTTTTAATGGTGAATAGTTCCAAATTGTCAATGACAGTGTAACCAAACAATCATGAACTGATACAAACACCAATGAAACACAAATTAACCAGAGTAAAAATAACAGGAAAAATGAAAATCAAATCAAATCTTTCACCAATTAATCTCATCGTCGACAATATACCCACTTAACTAACAATTAAATCACATAATTGAAGCAGAAACACCAGTTTTAACCATGAAAAGTAACAAACTTTCAGCAGAGTGATAAAAAATGCAATCAAACACAAGTTTAAGCAGTAAAATCTCAATGCTAAACCTTGGAAAGCAGGATTCTTTCGTTGGTAACGTAATTTACCAACTTCAAGAACCTTAGTAAGATGATCACCAGCGGTCGCAGCTCTCTCAAATTGAATTTGAATTTCCTTAACAGCCTCATACACATTCTTAAACCCACCACCTCCACCTCCACCGCCTCGTCCTCCTCCCTTCCCCGCGTGCTCCGCTTTCCCCCCATCATCCCCAACCACCTTCTTATCCACCATCCTAACATCATACTCCATCCCATTATTCTCCCCTATCGTCCCGTCCCTCACCTCCCTAACCCCACCCTCATCTTCCTCACTACTACTCTCAATACTCTCCACTTCCCTCACATCACTCTTCCTCTCCCCCTTTCCCCCACCACCACCACTAGTCGAAGCTCTAGCACCATAACTCTCGTCTACGAGTTTCTGATGACTATGTAAAACCTCCTTTACAACCTCGTGATCAAAATCCTCGTCTTCTAACTCCGGTATCCCTTCCTCCTCCCTCACCTCCCTCGAATCCCGACTACTCGGCGTATACGTCGGGTAACTACTCTCTATACTCTCAAACGGATTCAAAAAATCCCACGCCGATGTCGCTGGTGGTGGTGGCGGTGGAACCACCGCCGCCGCAGCAGCAGCCTTCGACGTCGACGCCCCTCCCCCATAACCGTACGGATTACCGTAATTATTTTGATTAAATTGATTAATTTGATTAGGATAATAAAACGGCGTCGTATTGGACGTAGACGCCTCCCCGAATTGTATCGTTTCGGAGTAAACCGGGCGTTGTTCGTAGGAAACCGATTGAGTGACGTGTCGTTTCATATAATTCATCTGCATAAACCCTCCTCCTCCTCCTCCCCCTCCTTCACCTGGATACGGATAAGGATATGGATATGGATACGGATACGCCGAGCCGGGACCGGGACCAGGACCGGAACTCGGTAGCTGGTGATGATGAACCGGCGAACCGGTATCCGAACCGGAATCGGAAATATCTTCAATATGACCGTTATTGTTGTGGTGATGTTGTTGTTGAAGGCGGGGTTCGTGGTCGGAGTCGGAGTGGAAGTGGAGGTGTGAACCGCCGGAGTCGGAATCTGACAGGTGGCCAGACGACGAAGAGTGACGTGGCGGGTGGGCTAAAACGGCGTCGTTGTGAGGGAGTTTGGTGACGACAGGTGGAGGAAGAGTAGTGGAAGCGTCGAAGAAGTGATGAAGAGAATCGCCGAGAGAACGGAGAGAGTGAGAGTAGGACAGGTGGCAGTCGGAGAGAGAGTAACGGTGGTGTAATGATTGGTTTAAGAAGTCGAGACGGTCACGGCAGAGGATAACTGCCGGTAAGTCGTCTATTTTAGAACCCGCACAACCCATTGGAATCGAGTCGAGTAAGTCTCTTGTAAAACGGTTTTAATTAAATTAAAAAGCGGAAATGATAAGAGACTAGAGAGGGATCTGAGGAGAGAAGGGGGACATGGTGTGGTGTGTAGGTTAGGGTTAGAGAGAGAATAGAGAATCTTTTAGGACAAGAGGAGGAGGAGGAGAGAGTGTCAGACGTCGGGTAGTAAGCAGTAGAGATAGAGAGATAGAGAGATGGAAATTATGGAATGAAATGAAAAATAACGTAAGTCGATATCGTCGGTGGACTCTTTATTTTAATTATTATTTCTTTATTGTCTTCTTTTACTTTCTCTTATTTATTTTTGTATTTCGAATAATTTCAGTATTTTACTGTTTATGTTGCGCCTAAGTAATTAGTAGCTACTCATATAGTCATATCCTGTCCTCTTAAACACGTGATTAGGATTTAGGACTGCATTTTCTCATTTTTGTGAAAGAATCATAATCATACATAAATGATCAATTTGTGTCAGATTTATTGATTAAATTGCTAGGTAATTTGGGTTACTTTTATATGAGACCGTCTTTTAGAAATTCTATCCATGACCACTTTGATTAACTGGTAAGGGGATGTTAAAGTTTAACCAAATGTGGTAGCGTTGAAACTCGTGAGGGGAAGGAAGGGAACCAGTTGTTCCAGTTGTTTTGGTTAAACTTTTACCCTCTAATAGTCCTACCTGTCTCAAATTCAGAGTAAACCGAATGATCTACCCAAAAAATAAACATTCATTCTTCCTTTTGGAGGTAGAATTTGCATTTCAAATACAGGTCAAATGTATTTCGGACTATTTAAAAATTTTGTGTACATATGTAAATCTGAGTTGGTAAGTACATGGAACATAAACGGAGACTAAAGAAGACTGGTGGTCGAAAAAAAGGAAGAGAAAATATGAAGAATACAAGGGAAGGAAGGAAAGTGTATAGAATGAATGAAGGTGGAAAAGTAGGTAAAGAGTAGAATAGAATTTGTAAGGTCAACTCTTGGTCGTTGCCTCATGCAACTTTCATGTCATTTTTAGACTTCTTCTTGGTCTTGGCTGCTGCTACATGCTGTGTGTGCCTGTGCCACTGCCTTGTCTCGTGTTTCTTAGGGTTTGACCTCTTCTACCTCTCTTTTTTACCGTGGAATTGCTCCCCTCAATAGTCAATAGTTTACCTTTATATTACGAGAATTGAAGTAAAAATTATTATGAAAAGAATGTAACGCACGTTATATGGAACATCAAAATGCGAGAAACAGAGTAAGCGGTAAGATTGGAAAGAGAAAATAACAAATTATATGCGAAATCAAAGAATATCGAGTAAAGTGTAGTGAAAATGTTACTTTATCAGTTAAAATGTATGTCTTGAACTCTTAAGATATACGGAGTATTAATGTGTCTTAAGCTCTATCTCATAGTGAATGATTCTGCTTAGAATTACTATAAGCACCATGAACAACATATAAAGGGATTTCAATAGCATAATTTATTACGGAGTATGAACCAATAGACAAGTTAACAAGAGTTATACTCGTAACATGGTTTTAAATTCCATCGGTTGGAATTTACCTTTGTTACTTTCTATAAACTAAAGATTGAACCAATGAATTACTGAGTACTCTCTAACAAACATTTTTAGGGGAAAATTAATTTTTATCATGGTATGTAAAATTTTGGATGAGAAACAATATTTTGATTTCACAAAGTCTCATTTCAGACGGTCACTATCCCGTCTTAGTTTAAGACATGTCAAATACATATCAATTCAAATCACCTTATTGTTTGTCTAAAAATACCAAAAAATTTGTCTATATTACTATTATTTTGTAGTATTTGACCCGTTTTAACATTTAGACGGATAGTTACCGTCTTAAGCAAAACTTAACGTTCTAATTTTGAGAAAGTCAGCTAATTCAAAGCCCACAAACAAAGAAAATCACAATGAAATATTCAAAAGCCAGAGTTTGCATGTTTCAAAACGCTTGCATTGAGTGGTTTCAAGTAAAACAGCCATAAGTTGAGAAGGCAACCGTAGTTATAGACTTATAGGTTCATCAATCAGCATTAAGACCTTTCGTCTATACGTAACTGCCATGCCAATTTAATGCCTTCCATTCCCTAAACATTCCCTATCGCTTCAAATTTCACAATTCTTTTGGGGAAAATAAATGACTACCCTTCAAGTAGCAATTTTTTTTATAGAAAAAGCTCATAGTTACCCCGTCTATGTTAGATCACAAATTCTCATTTGTGACGGTCATTATCCGTCACAAGCTTGTGACGGGTCGGATCCCTCTGACAAGTTTGCAAGTGGAAAACCATTGATTTCCCACTTGTCCCCCCACTTGCAAGCTTGTGAGAGGAATCCGACCCGTCACAAGCTTATGACGGATAGATCCGTCACAAGTAAGACTAATTGATGTTAGATATATCAAACTGAAAAATATTTACACAAGTAATTAAAATATCTTTTACAAAAATAATATTCTCAACAAAATCATTAGTATTAATATGTAAATAAAAGAATTTGATTAAAGAGTTTACTCGAGAGGGGGCCACTCAAATAAATAAATAAATCATCATTAAAATGTTACATATAATTGTCTTTTGTAGCTTCATTTTGTTTTTTTGGAGTTGCTCAGTTGAGGCATTCTCTTTTGGGTACTAAAAGTAATTTAATAGGTAAATCTCTCAATTTTTTTTAATTTTTTTTTCGTTTGCAAGAGTTCGGAATTGAATTCTTAACCACTTCTTTAAGATATGAGATCTCTTGCCACTCAGACTAACCAATTTTGATAAACTCTTGCAATCTCATGATTGTTCCTTAATTTGTTGTGTCCATAACTGAGGTGATAATGAGACGAGAGAGCTCGTAAACAACTCGAGCTCAGCTCGGTCAAGGCTCGATTCGTGTAAGCTCGTCTGGGGATTGGGCTAAGTTTGAAAGCGTAACGAGTCAAGCCGAGTTAGCATTGACTCTACTCAAAAGCGGATTATAAATGACAGATTTATCAAAAGGTTTGACTAGCATTATATAATCTATTGATCGAATTAGTTTGAGTGTTTGGTAATTCACAAGTTACGATTAGTACATTGTTACCTTTAATTGTAAATGGAGTAAAAATCTTATTTTAGAATAAGTTAACCAATATGTTTGGGGTAAGCGGCCTATTGTAAAACAACATATTGATCTCAAATGTGAGGTTTCAATATGTTATTATCAAACACTCAAATTAACATATTAATTGTTCAAGTATGCTAAAACCCTTAAACATGCTAAAAATCGTCCAATTTACCGTTTACCAAACATCCCTCAATTACTTCACAAGTTCCAAATTCAAATCCTCCATAGTTAATTAATTTAGTGTTCGTATTTAGTTGGACCATACTAATTACTAAGCATGGAAATTGTGAGTTAGGCAATTAAAAATCCACAAAAGTCTTAATCAAAGTTAGGACTCCATGATATTACATTACATACCCATTAATCCCACCGCCGTATATTGTTAGATTGTTAGATCGTCTCTGTTTTCTCGTTAGTCTCTTGGCTGCTGGCGTCTAGTACCCGTATCAACTAGTCAGCTACTACTCTTTTTATTCATTTTATTCTATTAAATTAATCGTCTATTATACGGAGTAATATGGAGTATTTATTTACTTTTCCGTTTGTTGTGACTTGTGAGGGAGTATATATGTTTCTATATTGTCCCGCCTGCTATATTTGTAACCCCGTCTCATTCATTTGTTTGTCATTTATATTCTTCTCAAAAGATATTTTAATTAAAAGTAAATATATAATTGAGACAGAAGAAGTAATTTTTAATTTGAACTAGCGAATTTTGTCTTGTTTGAATCTAAATTGGAAATGACCAATCCAATCGAATTTTTGCTCATAGCAATCGTTTATTATAAATTAGAACATTCATTTAGATTGTAAGTGAGATTGCGTCATGTTTCACGTAACTAGCTAGGTCGTTAGAATTCGTGTTGTCGTCCCTTCATCGACTCATCCTAACGTGGGGTGTTGTTTTAAAAACTAAAAGCATTAAAGTAATGTTGTTGTAGTTGTACTGTCTTGTAAAATTCCCTAGTTTGCCAAATGAAAAAAGTCAAACCTAAGAGACGTTTATCCTTTAAATTGTCTTCGGTGCCTCAAATGAGATCATCCTAATTATCAGTAAGAGATACTCTTAATCAATGCTAGTTTTCATCGGACTCGCATGCAAGGCACGCCCTGATGCCCGTGTATAGTACATTAAGTACACAGTCACACATAGAGTTCCATACGTTAGCAATGGAATCCTTAATAATTAATTAGCGTTATCCAAGCTCGTGATTATGTGTTAATGACACACACACTTTAATTTAATTTACCTCGTTCAAAGTTTGATACTTTTCCCTCGAAGCTCTGAAAATAGGAATATTCAAAAATTCTAAGTAGAGGGGCGCACGTTGAATATGATTTATTCAGAGAATAAAGAAACAAGATTCATTTTGATGCTAGAATAAATTTATTATTTAAAGTTATTAATCACTTTGATTTATCTTCCATGCATGCACATGCAATTATGCAAACTCCAGTTTGGAATGTTTAACACATAAAGCTATCTAAGCTAATAACTAGGTGACCTACTTGCTACATGCCTACATGATCTAGAGTATGTAGTCTACTACTTTACTTCCTCCATTAAACTCCACTCTATCAAAAAAAATTTTCACATTTGCTGAAACGAGTTTTGCACGGTAAATATCGTTAGCTACGTGTTTGCAAAAATTATAAAAGTTAGATACTCCCTCCATTCAACTCCACACTACACTTATCTTTTTTCACGTTTGCCAACGCGCGTTTTGTATCGTAAATAAAGTTTGCTACGTATTTGCAAAAATTATACAAGTTAGATATTTTTAATATACTCTTAAAGACGAATCAAACAAGATCCCACATGAATATATTTTCTCTTATGCATTAGCCGGAAATTGAAAGATTCTTCCGACTTGTGAATAGTGTCAAAAATAGAAACCTACCATGTGGAGTTGAATGGAGGTAGTATTAATAATGTACTCGTAAAGACAAATCAAACAAGATCACACATGAATATATTTTTTACTTATATATTGGGAGAAAATTGCAATTATATGATCGCTTGTTAATAGTGTACAAAAAAAAAAGTGGTAGAGTGGAGTTGAATGAAGGAAGTATTATTTACTCGGTAAGTCTTACTTAAGACGGGTACTATCCGTCTAAACCTTAAAACGGCTTAAATATTATCAAGTGGTGGTAATAGAAATAAAAAATTTGGTATATTCTAGATAACAAGTGAGGTGATTTGATATGTACATGTCCCATCTTAAGTTTAAAACGGATAATATTCGTCTGAAACGAGAATTTATGTTATTAATTTGTTTTATCACAAAATGACACAGCTTAAGTTACTTTTTGCTTCTTTTTTCTTAAAACACTTTGCTGACATTGTATATAGTAATCACAAATTCTTGTTTGTGACGGGCAGCATCCGTCACAAGCTTGCGACGGGTACCACTTCCCCTCATAAATGACCCATTTAAGGGAAAAGGGGAAGCACATGGGGGGTGCCCCACATGTTCCCTATACCCATTTTGTTAGAGGAAAAACACGTCACAAGGTCCGACCCGTCACAAGGAAGACCTACTGTATAGTAATATATATAGAGGAAGTGATTCCAATAATAGTGTGTTTTTCTTTAAAGATCTAAAAAATGAAGTTATAGGGATTACTCAGAGAATATAGGCTTAGGTGTCTTATTTTTCTTTGTTAGAATGGCTGGTAAATGGATGCTTATATTATCATACTCTTTATTAATGACACCTATTTGTAACTTTGTAAGAATAAATTAGTTTTGTATCCCGTGCAATGCACGGAACTATCATGTTTTTTCAATTTTTATATTGTGACTTGTGACAATACTTGGTGGGATACATATTTTTCTTGCCCTTAGTGAGGATATATATATATATATATAATATATTAAGTCACTTTGAAAGTTTTGAATTGTATAATTGTTGCACATATTCTCAATATTATCGGGTACTCATGTAGAACGATGGTCACGAGTTTGGTAAACCCGTTATACAGATGATATGAAGTTATTTGGAAAACCCAAAATTGTTGTAAAAATGAATTTGGGAAATTTAACACATTTAAAGTACATAGCAATTATGCTGTATTTAATAAATATTACTCCGTTTATATGAAAACACAAACAAAATATTATTGGCTAGAGTTTTATATCAACATTCAACAACCAAGACATTGAATCTGCATCAAATTTCTTGGCTTGCATAGTTCTAATTGTCTATACTAAAACTGTAAGATAAGATTATAGAATCATAACAAACCAAAACAAAGTTATACAATGAACATTAAATTAATTTCTAAGATAGGCGTTAGAGAAAAAAAATTCAAGTAGGGAATAGAATAGATTGAATAGCCCATGTTAAAAGATATAAAAAAAAAATGTGCTGAAAATGACTCATGTTGATTTGTGGGTCATGTACGTAGCTTGACAAGCTACCGTGAGTAAGCGGTCTCTATCCACGTTTTGGGCCGAGGTGTTACACTAACTATTGATGTTCAGGCAATAAATCTTTGTATGTATGTTTCTAAGGGAAGACAATGTTCTAGGGGTTATCGTCCTCCGCGTTATTGCTACTTAGTTCTTTTTCTTCCGGGAATTTTATTATTATTTGGGGAATTTTATTATTATTTGATAAATAACACGTTCGTTAAACCTAGAGGTGGTAATCGGGTCGAATTTGAGTCGGGTATATCATGTCGGGTTTGGGTCATATCGGATCGATCACGACTACATTCGAGTCGGGTACGGGTCGAGTTAATCAGATCAATTCTTAGCTTGGGTTTAGGTTTGGGTCATTGTCGGGTCAGGTCATTGAGATAGATCTATTGGGTCGAGTTGGGTTAGGGTCATGTTTTGGATAGGTCGGGGTTGTCGGGTCGGGTCATTAGAGGGTCGGTTAATCATGATGATAATATGTCAGCTCTGATCTAGCCGGGTTTGCTTGGGTTAGGTCGAGTTTTACTTGGCTGGCTCATCAATTTATTATCCGATCAATTTTTCCGATTATTTTATTTGTTTGAGTTGAGCTATGGCTATTATTTAGTGAAGTTTTAAAGTTAATTGATTTTATATACTTTATAAAAGTGGTTCATAATGCTGATTTATTTTTGTCTTTATTGCCTTGACTTTTTGTTTATGTCGGGGTTTATATATATTTCAAGTTAATGACTGGTTATCTTTTAGATCATCTTTCATTCGAATAAGATCAACTTTTGGGTTAGCTTTCAGGTCAATTTTGGGTTATCATTCGGGTCAGGTCAGTCAGGTCACAGAATGTATCGGGTTAATTATTTGGGTTACAGGTCATCTCGGTTGGGTTGGCCATAATCAGGTATGGTCGGGTTACAAGTCATTATCGAGTATGGTTGGGTCATTTTCGAGTTTCAATATATTCTGCTCCTGTTGGGACGAATATGCTCGCATTCTGATCAGATCAAATATGCTCGGGATCACTCGGCTCAGATCATATTCATCAGCTCTACTTAAAACTCATCCACGGTCCATTTTAAAGCTACAACCACGCATCCAATGTCTTAAATAGTTGATGTACTCATCACGTACAATGGTTTAAAACTCATACATGGTCACCTAAATGACCGAATGACCTATCAACTTCAAGATCAATATATTTGCCGGACTCATAAAACTATCATTTTCAAAGTTATTCAAAATTTGTGAAAATTGTTGTTGTTATAACTTCTTATAATAGTATTAATTATTACTTTGTATATTAAGGTATAAAACAATTGTTTATTAGGTCATAGTTTATAACTTTATTTACCGTCTTGTCTAAAAGACCACAAAGATCAAACTAGAACATCATATAATTACAGAGGAATAACCATTTATTTAAACTTTTTGACTTCTTGTTGAGATATTTTCTCATATCAATTTTAAATTCTTGTAGTATCTGGTGTCTGATGACTCCAACGTATGAAGTTCAAATCTTAAAAGTGAAAGTCATGCACATGATACGAAAGAAATTCTATATACATTATTCACTCTTCAAGCATAAAGAACATTCGAGTGAAGTAACGTACTAAACTATAATTTTAATCTTTTCTTTGAAATGATCGCCTTACATAAACAACATTCGAGTTAAGCAACGTATGAAACCATAATAAATGAATTAAGGCAAGTACATAATTAGCCATATGAAAGTGAGATTGTGATGGGTAGAAAATTCTTGACATGCATGTGATATACTCCATGATATGATATGAAATGTGAATATGTGATGTTCAAGTTAGTTAATTAGGTTTAAAATGAGGTTCGTAGCATTTACTAGCATGCAGGAGTAGATATCCTCTTTACTTCAATACTTCAATTAACTTATTCTACTAGACATCACCTGATGTGGTGAATCTTATACTTTTACCTTCAAATGCCACATTTTTTTAAGGTTACTTCTTCAATTCACTTCTTTGAATTAGCTATATTAAGTATTAACATACAACCACAGTCATTTTTTGGATGGATAGTGACTTTACAGTTGAACTACATTTAATTAAGAATAAATAGGTAACATAGTGTTAAAGTATAAAATCAATCTTGGTATTCCAATCATCGGTTTAAACTTTTGGTTAAAATGATTTCTTAACATGGTATCATAACTAATTAAAAGATCACGAGTTTAAATTTCATCACCCCACTTCTAAAGTGGAATAGCTAGTAAATAAAATAGAGGCAAAAAGAGGCTCAGTTAAGTCTTCTAGGATTTCATGACACAGTTGAAAAGCGTACAATGATTTTCTTATAAGCTTCTAGTTCTATATATACTATATTAATTCAATGATAAGTTGATAAAAATAAAAAAAAATGCAAAAAAACATTTAGAGCATCCACAATAGAGAGGATGAAGCCTCCTCTTAGCACACTCTCTCCTCTAAGAGGAGGTCCTCTCTATTGTGGAGCAAGACTGCAAGAGGATGTTCTCTACTGTAGAACATTGACCCTTGTGCCAACTATCTACTAATATCTTCCCATGTGGATTATTGACATTTAATTTTTTTTATTTGTAACAAGTTAAAATGCAAATAAATGGGTTAAAGAGATGGATAAGAGGATACTCTTTATTGTGGGCAAAAATATATAAGACGAAGATGAATATAGTGGAAATAAAGGTGGGTCATAGAGAATGAGTGGTGTCAAAAAATGATAGGGTGAAAGAAAAAATAAGAGGATTATTTCATCCTCTCTATTGTGTATGATCTTATATACTACTGTATAAGATAGTTACATGACGATCTTATATGAAAAATACGAGATTTAGGTGAATAACATTAATTAATTAATTGATAAAGTTAATAAAATACAAAATTTTAAAAAGTTTGAATTTATAAATTCGGAATATCCGTTTGTAATGATAGGAATGAATTTTTTATCAAACTAGTGTTCACCACATAACTAATTCACGCTTTAGGGCTCATTTGAAACTATTTCTTCCAAATGGGTCCACGTCATCACAACTATTTTTTTCCCCAGTTTCTAACAAAGCCTTGCCAGCGACTTTATGTGTAAAACACAAAACCGCTGGCTACCCCAGCGGTTTCAATGGCTTTTTTAAAAAATTAACGCATTCCTCCCACAAAACCGCTGGCTACCCCAGCGGTTTCGATGGCTTTTAAAAAAAAATTGACGCATTCCTCCCACAAAACCGCTGGCTACCCCAACGGTTTTGATGACTTTTTAAAAAAAATTGACGCATTCCTCCCACAAAACCGCGGGCTACCCCAGCGGTTTCGATGACTTTTTAAAAAAATTGACGCATTCCTCTTGCTTCACGAATGCGTCAATTTTTTTAAAAATCCACTGAAACCGCTGGGGTAGCCAGCGGTTTTGTGTTTTACACATAAAGTCGCTGGCAAGGCCAGCGGCTTTGTTAGAAACTGGGGAAAAAAATAGTAGTGATGACGTGGACCCATTTGAAAGAAATAGTTTCAAATGAGCCATAAAGCGTGAATTAGTTATGTGGTGAACGCTACTTTGATAAAAAATTCTAATGATAGCATGCCACTCATGGTGGTAGTAAATTTATTCCATATCAGTTATCACCCTCTCACATGCCCTTATATAATACGGAGTACTCGGTATATTATGTACAATGAATCCTACATGTATGTGAGAGGGCGGTCCATATAATACTGAAACTAGGTATAACCCGATAATACCATCTCACTTTCCTATATATATGCATATATATAACTTATTTCCGCGTTATTCTAAGAAATAAAATGAATCACCCTGAAAGTTATGGTTGGAGAGTGTAAGCAGTAAAAGGAAGCAAAGTATCCACTAAAATTAATGCAAAATATTGAGGTTTGTCTTATGTAACAATTTATGGGTACTCGATAAAAGCTTCTCCAAGTCTCTACCTTTACTATTTTAACTTCATTTATGGCAAACTTTTACGTACTTCCATTTACTCTTTTCTGACTTTCTTGGTTTCAAAATGTGTTAGGAAACTTTGAACATTTGAATTAGATTAGTTTGCTAATTAATCTTCTTACTCTTACAAGGAAAAAAAAACATCAACAAAGTTGTTTTGTGGGGTGTTATTTAATGTGATGTTACGTTTGGACTTCCAAGTTTTGTCTTTGGATGAGTAATAATAAATTGTGTACCATTTCTATATGATCAATTGAAAGCTTTATTACTCCAAAAATGGTTTTTTTTGTAAATGGTATGCAATAATAACAATAATTATATTTATTGAGACATAATTGAGACATAATTACCCCTTACAAATAATAAAATAGTAAAGCAGTAAACAAATAATTGAGACATAATTGAGACAAGAGGGTATTTTATTGAATTATACTAGAAAGATATTTCTTATTATTATAATTTCAAACCTAAAATCTTTATTATTGTACCATAAGATGATAATAAGAATCATATTTGAAGAATATAAAATGAAGAGAAGATAATTGTTAAATGCGAGATGTGGTTAATTAGAACTTAGAAGTATTCGTGTCATTTACACTTTTCAACATAGATGAGGGGAGAGAAGTTCCGATCCTATTATACTATTCCGAATATCAATTATCAATTGTACAGTTCAGATAATCTAATTATGCCAATTCCGCTAATGATATGTACCCTATACAATGATCCTTAATAATAAGTATATCTTACATAATTGGCTCAAGATCATCATATGCAAGTAATGCAACCAATTTCATGCCTCTATTTTGCAATAGGCAATCCCCCTTATATTGGTCAAAACTAGGGTTGGTCAAAGGGTCGGGTCAGGCTGGGGTCGGGAACTTGGAATCGGCTCGAGGTGGCGGGCCGAGAGAAAGTAGGCCCAAGGGGCGGGCTTGGCCGGCATGTAGTATCGGTTTCGGGCTAGGGGCGGGCCAGGATAGGGGAAGGAGACCCGTAACCAGCTCGTTTTTGGATGGGTCGGAGCGGGCTGGGTCGAGCCAGGTTGGTCTGGCTTTTTTACTAACCCTAATCAAAACCACGTTTTTCATGAAAGGATCGGATAACTTATATATAGAGACAGATTGTCATTTCGGGGATCTATTCCTACTTGGTAGGTAATTAAACAAGTATTTTAATTTTCATGCTTACAAGGAAATAATAAGTGCTTATAATCAATTGGCCTATCATCAATATCCAATTTACAGTGCATGAATAGACATTTCAACCAAAAGAGGAAGATGAAAGATGGAAGAATACATGCACATTATTTGGCTATGAAATGCCATATCCAGGTACCTAAAGCATACCTCAATTCCCTGTAAAAATGGCATTCTCAGCTATTAAGTACGGACTAGGGAGTACATACATTACATTTCTGTTCAACCTCTCATCTCAGTTGCAATTTCAGGAAACAATAATATTTATTGCAACGACTGCTAGTCTGCTACAACTATTTCCAAATTATAGACAATTTTGCGTAGGGATTCCAAAATATTACTATAATGTACTTATATGTTGGACGTGTGGTTGGCTGCGTTTAATGCATCTATATATTAAGTTAATAACATGAAATTTTATTACTATCTACTATCAAAATATGCCAAATTTTAACTCCCATAGCCAATGGTGGAGTTGGGGTTAGCAGAGGCGCTCGTCCCCCCTACTTAATTTTAGAGCTGATCGACTTTGGGGCGGCCCGTTTGTCCCTACTTGTTTGGCCCGTTATTTAAGCGGGCTTGGACAAGAAGAAATTAAAAAAAAATTGACGGATGGGCCAAGCTCGGCCCACTATTTTTCGTGGGCGGATATGGACATGATAATTAAGAAGCCCATGGACAAGCTCGCCAAGGCCGCTAAACATATATAAAATTAAAAATTATGCGTCATATAAACAAAAAACTAACAAAATAAAAATATACAACAAGAGTAAATGAAATAAAATTTGTATTAGTGATAAAGTAAGTAGTTATAATTTTTTTTATATCGTTACTTTTTTTAGAGACTTGTAACTTCAAAATAATCATGTTTAATTATAGAATTTGTATATGTTAAGTTGAGTTTGCGATGTTTTGGTTAATTCGGAATATATGTTAAGTCTACTTTAGACTTAATTTTATTAAAAAATTAGTTTAATATATTTTACATTCAAGCCTGCAAGCCCACGGACAAGGCCGCTAGCTTAAATTAGGCGGACATGGACAACCCTAGCAAGCCCGCTTGTACAAGGCATATTAGGCCCGCTTGACATTTTTTCAAAGATAAGTCCGGCTCATGTCCGTCCAAGCCCGCAAACGATCACCTCTACTTAATTTCTAGCTAAACTTTTAGAAACTTTTTTTAGTGTATATTATGTTACAAGGTATTCGCCCCTCCTAAAATTTTTCGCCCCCCAAATTGAACTCCTAGCTCCACCACTGCCCAATTTCCATGTTAACTAAAAGTATTACCAAAAAAACTTGACTTTTATATAAATCGTACTTACTGTATATATGTCCATGCATGTTGGCATAAAATTTGAGATAAGAATAAGAGTTAACTCAAGTGGTTAGAGTTAAGTGTATTAATCCTCAACGTTCTAACGTTCTTAAGTTTATTTGTCTACAAACAATGCTTAACATATTATTAGGGTTGTGATATCGTCATTCAAAAATTCCTTTTGCGCTGCCACTCAATAATTTTGTTAGTACGGGATTAAAATTTTGTAAATATATGCTTTTACAAAGTTGAATGGGAATTTTTTATCAATCTAGGGTTATCCACATAACTATTTCACGTTTTAGGGCCCATTTGAAACTATTTCTTCCAAATGGGTCCACGTCATCACCAATATTTTTTTTCCCAGTTGCAGACTAAACCGCTGGCAAGGCCAGCGATTTTACGTGTAAAAAGCAAAACCGCTGGCAGCGCCAGCGGTTTTATAGGCTATTTGAAAAAAAATGTGTCACACAATAATCAGAAGGTTTGTGTTGGGGGAGTAGAATTTGACACTTGAAACCGCTGGCAAGGCCAGCGTTTTTGTAGGAAATATATGGTGAAACCGCTGGCGCTGCCAGCGGTTTGGTGTCTTATATAAAAAAAAAAAACACGCATAATCACTCATTCTCTCACTCGACACAAACCCAAAAAAAAACCCCAAATTTTACCCAAACCCTAAAAACCCGAAAACACCCTATTTTCCTTGATTTTTCTTCCTAAATCTCAATAAACTAAATCATACTCCCTCCATTCAACTCCACACTACACTTATCTTTTTTCACGTTTGCCAACGCGCGTTTTGCATCGTAAATATAGTTCGCTACGTATTTGCAAAAATTATACAAGTTAGATATTTTTAATATACTCTTAAAGACGAATCAAACAAGATCCCACATGAATATATTTTCTCTTATGCATTAGCCGAAAATTGAAAGATTCTTCCGACTTGTGAATAATGTCAAAAATAGAAACATACAATGTGGAGTTGAATGGAGGTAGTATTCAATTTCTATTCACCCAATTGAGTAAAAAGGTATTAATTACTAAAGCTTATGTCTTTTTTTGTTTATCATTGTTATTTAGTGTAGTTTTAATATTGTGTTTGAGTGATTTTGTATGTTGTAGTTAGTTTAATCTTATTAATTATTAATATTTAGCAATGGAGATTAATAATTTCCCCTTGACTTGTTGGTGGAATGGAGAAATTGGTGTAGATGGTGAAAATGTTGTTTATAGAGGTGGTTGTGAAACTTTTGTTATTGCCAATAGCAATATGAACTTTGGTGAGCTTAAAAATGAAATTTATGAAGCTATAGAGGTTGATAATACTAAGTTTGAATTGATTTTGAAAATGAAATTTCCAAGTGTGAGAGGTTACAAAGTGTTGTCGTTGTGTAATGATCGTGGTATGAGGGCTTTGTGGGCAAGTGTGTGTCAATCAAAAGCCGCTTCTATGGATTTGTTTGTTGAATTAAAGCCCCTTGAACCATCAAATTCCATTTTTCAAGCCACTTTAAACTCTCCAAATTTTTCATTTACAAATATGTTAAACCAAATTGAGAATCCTACTTTGTGTGTTTCTTTGGGCACAAATAATGTTGATGAGGAAGGTTTGGATTGTAATATTGAAGGGGATGAGGTGGAAGGGGATGTTGAAGAGGAGGATGAGATGTTGGTGGGTGTTAATGATGATGATAATAGTTTAGACCTTGTCTCTCAAAGTTTTCTTAATACCCAATTTACAAATGTTCATGTCTTAGATGAACAAGTAAATAGATGGTATAGAAATAACGTTTTTTGGGCTTTTGGTCCATCCATCCGAGGTTTTTCACATTGTAGACCAATTATAACTATAGATGGAACTCATCTATACGGGAAGTATCATGGTGTATTGTTGATTGCTATGGGTGTTGATGCAAATGATCAACTTTTCCCATTAGCATTTGCTGTAGTTGAGAAGGAGAATTATGAAAATTGGAGTTGGTTTTTAGCTTGCATTAGAGTAAGGGTTACTCAACGGACCGGCATTTGTGTAATATCCGACCGACACAAGAGTATCTTAAAGTCAATGTCAGAGGTAGGTAGTGATTGGGAGGAGCCATATGTTTTTCATAGATATTGTATCCGACATCATGCATCCAACATTTATACAACGTTCAAAAACACTCAGTTGAAAGAAACCTTCTCAAATACGGCTATGCAACATCAAATCCGCAAATTTGATCGAGGGATGGAGAACATTGGTCGAATTAACATGAAGGCCAAGGCTTTGCTAGAATCAATACCATTAAGTAAATGGTGTCTTGCACATGATGGTGGTTTAAGATATGGTTTAAAAACCACTAACATGTGTGAATGTTTCAATGGTGTGTTGAAAGGTGTGAGATTTCTTCCCATTCAAGCTCTTGTGAAGGCAACTTTCACACGAGTTAATAAGTACTTTGTTGATAGGCGTGAAATTGCTAGGACTAGAATGGCCAACGGTTTAAAATGGAGTGAAAAAATAACCGCCAAACTTGATAAAAATGATGAAATAGGTGCTCACCATGAGGTGACATGTTATGATCGTCATGCGGGTCTTTATGGGGTGGTTACTAGGCAAGGACGCCGTGAAAGAAGCATGGCAAACCGTGGTCACACAATAGACCTTGAGAAAAGGACTTGTACGTGTAACAAATGGCAAAACCTACATTACCCATGTTCTCATGTTATGGCGGTGTGCCGCTCCCAAGCTATTGATTGTGATCAATTTGTGGATCCATTGTACTCTTGTGAAGAGTACTTTGGTTCATATCGTGCTACCTTCTATCCCGTTCCCGATGAAGGTTATTGGAAGCCGTGGAGTGGACCGAAACTTAAACCTAACCCAGATAAAAAAAGAGGTCATGGAAGACCAAAATCTAAAAGAATCCGTAACGAAATGGATGAGGTAGTGAAGGGGACCGTTACATGTAGTAAATGCAATGTAGAGGGGCATAACAAACGGTCTTGTACTTCTTCTAAGGCTTCTTCATCGGCCCCCGATGGGTAATGTTTATAAAACAAAGTCCATTATGTTACTTATATTGTATTTTAACACTATTACTTTTATTGTATTTAACCCTTTTTTTTATTGCAGATAAAATGGAGCCACAATTTGATCGGATACTTGATCTTCAATCGCAACATAGAAGCTCTTGTATTTTGGAAGGAGAGGTAAAAACTATCTACTTGACAATTAGTATTCCTTAGGCGTTTATATAATTTCCGCTATGACAATCTTTTTTTTGTTTCATTTTTTGAAGGATTGGCCATCACTAATTTGTAGGACACACCTTCTTTCAAAGAAAAAGTTTACTCCTCCTGCCCCAGTCATTGATTTTATTAGAGGGACCCAGTTTTATGGAACTCATAGGCTATCATTTGTACCCATGGACGCGGATCTAATAACGGCTTTGGTTGAGAGATGGCGCCAAGAGACACACACTTTCCATTTCCCAATTGGCGAGGTTGGTATAACTTTACAAGATGTTAATGTGTTATTAGGTTTAAAGGTTGGTGGGTTGCCTATAACTGGTCATGGTGAACAAGCTTGGATGCAACTATTTGAACATTATTTGGGTATTGCTCCACCTAAAGAGGCTATAAAAGGAAAAGCCATCAAGCTATCTTGGTTAATACGTACATTCACACGTTTGCCAGATCCTTACACCGAGCAACAACTTCATTACTTTGTTAGAGCTTATTTACTCTACTTGATCGGGGTCGTACTCTTCCCGGATAAGAGTGGTAATCTAGTTCAATTTATTTACTTCCACCTTATAACTGATTTGACTAGATTGAGCGAATATAGTTGGGGTAGCGGAGTACTAGCCTACTTATACCGCAACTTGTGTGTAGCCTCCAAAAAAGGGGCTTTAACCAGCGGTTTAGTCTGCAACTGGGAAAAAATAATATTAGTGATGACGTGGACCCATTTGGAAGAAATAGTTTCAAATGGGCCCTAAAACGTGAAATAGTTATGTGGATAACCCTAGATTGATAAAAAATTCGTTGAATGGCATAAGAGATTTCAAATGCTATTATCATAGCCCTATATAATAGCAAGGGTTGACACTTAAAAACGGTTGTGACACACTCAACATATGATTAGACATGGACAACAGTGTAAGTTGGCCCGCCCCGCCCCGCCCTAACGGTTCAACATATGCTCGACCCACCCCCACAGCCTATTCAACTTGCCTCCTCTACTTGGGTCGGTACCCGCCACCCCTTTTGCCCATTTCCCCCCGAGCGGGTCAGTCCCGAGTCATCCCCATCCAACCCGGCCCATTGGCCCGGTGTGTGGGCTCGAACTCGGCTCCCCAGCCCAACCCAACCCAGTGTCAGAGTGGCCTGACCCGTGCTGGCCCGGTCGGTTGTCCAACTCTACTTATGGCACATACCGTCCAAGGCCATTGCTCCGATATTATACATTCGAAACTCGATATTATACATTCGAATCGACTTATGTTCAATCTACTCTAGGGTAGAAATCCATAAATAGTCAAAACACAAAAGCAAAGGCTGAAAACAAAATGGATCAAAATATGCAATCGACCATACATTATGGAGTCAATCCACCTTTAGACAAAGAGGGCCCTTTCTTTTTCTTTACCACCCATAGGATTCAAGAAGTGCCTTAAAAGTGTCCTTAGAAATACGTGAATATTTCAACTAAACAGTAAACACAACCATACACTACTAAACTATCACTATATAATCTATTAGTACTAAGATTTTTATCACAAGTCTCGAAATATGTATAGTTACATCATTTAAATAATGAAGATATATAAGGTTAACCAATTTAGTAAGGTTGTTCAATGTCAAGGGCATTAAGCATGGGTCACCACTTTGTAGGGACAAATTTGGAAATATGGGACCCTTAAAAGTCTCCAATAGTACTTGTCAAGGACAATTTAATTGAATTGTTTCCATGTTCATTTATAAATGTGATTTATTTTGATTAATTATTGATGAACAATTCCACATCTCTGTGTCCCAAAAAGCTAACCTCATTGCATGTTACATTCCGTACATGGCATGTGAATGGGCGTTTCAATATTTTGGAATGTATCTTAGTTACTGTTGTAGACTTGTAGTGTTGTTTAGTTTCAAATCAACATTTTGCTGCTAAGATTAAGTACCGTTGATAGATATGGCCATGGTCGGGTTTGGGTCAGACTAACTCCCTGACACGATGGTTGGTTCGAGTCGGCCTAGTTATAGGGATTGACTGGGCTGGACTTGAGTCTGACTTGGTTCGGTTTGTGTTTTTTTGGTTAAATGGGCTAAAACCAATGTTTTAAAAAAGTTTTGGACGAGATAGCTAGGGACAATCCGAGTTGAGGAGAACCAGTTCGGGACAGGGGAGACTGGAGAGGTAACCTGACCCACCGATGGGGCTGACTCGCTAAGTTGGTATTCATGTGTTAAAGAGTATGTTATCAATAGACTATGGATGTATGTTAAGTTTCGTTATTTGGCTCGGGCCACATATATACATATGGAAGAGAGAGAATAATCCAGATCATATATCAAAGGAAGTTTCTTACCAAAACCAATTGGCAATGGGAACAATAATCTTTGGGTTATAGACTGGACATGTTTTTCTACCTCGGATCACTTGTATGCAATGTTGTGAATTTTGGGGTTTTATTTTGGATCAAAGATGGGGTAGTAAGATCGGATCGCGGGATCGAATCGATGATCGTAAGATACTACAAATAGCTTGGATAAACAGGTTTATGTAAAAAAATTGTTACAGTTTGTGATATATAATGTCAAAAGTCTACGAAATGGCACGAAAAATCTTCATTGTCATATCAATATGCTCCATATACCTTTATTTTAGACTTGTAACTATAAAAGAGCAACCACCTCACAAAATTAGAACAAAAATAAGCCTTTTAGGATCCTGAACGATCCTACCATCGATCCCACACGATCATGTACGATCCTATGCGATCCTACCCGATCCTGAACGATCATGTACCAAAATTATCGTACGACGATTTGGATCATTTTTCACTTCTTTGATTTAAGATCGTACGATGCTACGATCCTGATCGTGATTTCAAAATGATGCTCGTATGAAATCAATCAACAACTAAGGGAACAAGCAAGGTGCTTCGGGAGGGTGGAACGAAAAAGAAGCTTCAAAAGTGTGTTGGAGTTTTTTCTTTTTAGAGCTCCTCTAATTAATCTTGACGAATTTTTTTCATTGAATCCTGAGCCTGTCTTTGCTTGTGTCCAAATCTATTACTTCTTTCCTTATTGTCCTGCTAAGCCTGATTAGTGCCGTTTTACGTTACCGGATGTGAAACTTAGTTTTCTAGTTGGCACGCTACTAGTCATGCCCTAACAAGATAGGTTCAACTATATGATCGATCGACTGTGTGTTCATGCCCATATTATTTTAATGTGGGATCCCGCATGTGACATTTATCATGAGTGTGCTCTTTCATCTTCACACTTAATTCATCTCATTTACGAGCCTCTTTTTACGGCATTTCAAACCTCTCTGGCTAGAATTTCTTGGCTTAATTTTTTTCATGCCCGTGTATTTTTTTTACCATATATGAGCTCTGATACCAAGTAAAGTTTCATCATCGGATCTTGCAAGTACCTTCGCAGTTTTGATCAGTCATATATGAACTTTGATACCATGTTAAGTTTCAGTAAATTCTAGATCATCACTTATATGTATGTGTTTAATTTAGGATCGAGGCTCTTTCTAAATGCACAATTAATGTCTTCTACATGTAATTAAGTATATGACATCGGATCACGCGTATGCAATGTTGTCAGGATCAACGTTTTACTTTGGATCGAAGATATGGTAGTAAGATCGGATAGCAGGATCGAATCAAGGATCGTAAGATACTACAAATAGCTTGAATAAACATGTTTATGTATTTGTGATATATAATGTCAAAAGTCTATTTAATGTCACGAAAAGTCTTAATTATCATATCAATATATATGCTACATATACCTTTATTTTAGAGTTGTAACTATAAAAGAGCAACCACCTCACAAAATTTGAACATAAATAAGCCTTTTACGATCCTAAACAATCCTACCATCTATCCTACACGATCATGTAAAATCCTATGCTATCCTACGCGATCTAGTACTAAAACGATCTTACAAGTTACAACGAGTTGAATCGATTTTCACTTCTTGGATCGCACGATCGTACGATTCTACAATCTAGATCACGATTTTAACAGCGATGCTCGTATGAAATCAATCAACAACTAAGGGAATACGGTGCTCCGGGAGGGTGGAACGAAAAAGAAGCTTCAAAAGTGTGTTGGGCATCTTTCCTTTTAGAGCTCCTCTAATTAATCTTGACGAATTTTTTTCATCGAATCTTGAGTCTGTCTATGCTTATTGTGTGCAAATCTATTCCTTGGTTCTTTCCCTATTGTCCTGTCAAGCCCAATTAGTGCCTCTTTATTAATTTACGTTACCGGATGTGAAACTTAATTAGCTTTTTATCTAGTTGGCTACTAGTTAACTATATATATGATCGATGTGAGTTTATGTGAGGACAATTCTCTTACACCCACATTCTTTCAATGAGGGATCCTGCAAGTGACATTTATTACGGGTGTGCTCTTTCATCTTCATACTTAATTCATCTCATATATGAGCTTCTTTTTACGGCGGATCAAACCTCTCTAGCTAGAAATTCTTGGCCTAATCTTTTTGATGTCCATGTCCTTTTTTTTTTATCATATATGAGCTTAGATACCGAGTAAAGTTCCGTTATCGGATCTTGTACCTCCGCAGGTTTGATCAGTCATATATAATAACTTTGATATCATGTTAAGTTTCAATCAATTCTAGATTATCACCTATATGTATGTGATAAATTTACGATCGAGGCTCCTTCTAAATGCACAATTAATGTCTTCTACATCACTACATGCAAGTATATGACATTGAATTTTGTAAGAAAATATTGAAAAATATTCGTAATGAACTAGTATGTAAACATTTTTACGTAAAATTTGCAAATTTCTTATTTATATTTGTCCCACGATAGGATCCTCACATCTACACTTTTCGCACAATCATGAACTCATAAAGTCATATATAAGGGCTTTTATTAGTCACTTTTTTTTTTTTTCAAAATCAAAATCATAGTATTCTAAATTGTATTAATTTTACAACTACTTGTATAGTTGTATGCAGGTTGTTGCATAATAAGACAAGTTAAAATTCACGTGAAAAACATACGGATGTAGTTATGACTTATGTGCATAGTCGATCGAAAAGGAAATCATCCTTGAGATTTCTTGCATGAGACGACCCACCCGACACTATTACCGGGCCCTCCATTTTACGGAGTATTAAGTAGTTAGACCTCACGATCTATATCCGTCTTTAATAAAGACGGTAGAATTTCCTTTCATAAGAAGACAAATGGAGAACTAAATGTATCATCACTTGCCTCATTGTGAGAGGGGATCTGACCCATTTTCATTGAAGACGGATATGCGTCATCTTTAATTAGAATTTGTGCCTCTCAAAACCCATAAAATAGGGGATGTGATATGGCAAGTCTCGTAATAAATGTGTGGTAAACCGATAAAATGATGGCAAATTCTCATTTCAAAAAGACCTTTTTGCTCTAAAATAAAGGCTCCTCATTTATAAAAAAAAAAACCATTTATTGACTAAATGTTGTAGCTAAAATGACCGCGAAAATAGTTCATATTTTATTAGAAAGTTGTTTCGATAACTTTTTATCATAAAATAATCCCACATTTTATCGTAAATGGGTAATATTTCTCCATCTCAAAGAAAACTCACTGTATAATAATTATCGTATAAGACGATCTTTCTCAATCATTTGTGTATTTCATTAAGACAAGATCAATCTTGAATCGTTTCTATCAAATCTAAAGGTAGTACTAATTATTCTTCCACTCATTCAAAAGGCTAATCATTCCAACCATAAATCGAATTTGGGCCCAACCCAGTACTTTTTACTTAAGGGCTTTGATTATAGGGCTTTCATTAGACATGGCCCACCTAATTTTTTCCCCATTCCAAATTTTTACAGTGTTTTGTCTGTTATTTCATTTCTGCTCAATTGTTGCGTATACTTCTCTAGTTTTCCAAAAAAGGACCATCTTTACATCTTACTTTTCTTATAGTCCTTGTGAATATCATTAAGCATGTGTAGTTGTGTACTAGGCACGTTAATAATTGTCACATAACTACGTTTAAATGTAACAAAAGTAACTTGAGGGTAGTAGAACGCGGAGGTGCCTCAAAGCGTTGCAATGGTAATAAATTGAGAGGTCCCGGGTTTGACTCCCTACACGGTTACCTGCCATCAAAGATAACCTTGATGACTTACCTGATCCCCGGACTTACAGGATGTTCGGGTGTTCCCTGAATCACAAAAAAAAAACTACGTTTAAATGCTGCGTCATGTAAGGCTTATAGCCGTTTCAACTGTATGATCCTAAGAAGGTTCATAATATTTAAATCATGCTCCTCGTGTGTAATCTTTTTGGATCCGATTCTACTCAGTTTGAGTCGGGCTATTTTGAGTTTGCAAGAATTTGGACCGGGTTGAGTCATTTTGATCACAAATCATTTTCGGATGTGTTGTTATTGAGTTAGTTAGAGATCATGGTCAAACATCCGAGTTGGATCAAATTAAGGTCCTGACGATACAGATTGCGGGTCAAATATTCGGGTGCAGGTCGGGTTATTCGAGCAAAGTCAACCAGGCCAGGCAAGGCCAATTTTGCGGGCTATAGTTGTAAGCATAACCATTTGTTGGTATTTTGAGATATGGTCTCAAACTAAATACGTGTAACATGTTAAGTATGTCGTTCGACAAATGACATAAAAAACAACGTTGCTAACCTAGATATAAAGTTAGATAAATATTACATTTGGAAAAAAAAAAGTCATATCTTACTTCACATTTCCATGATATTTATTACACTTAACTTTTCATTTAAGTGTCTTTTAACATGTTGGAGTGTATACGACGGGCTTTCTAATGGGTGTCCTAAAAGTACATATTAAAAGCCTAATTTGAAAAGGAAAAAAAGGATTAAAAAGGATTAAATTTTTTTTTTTTTACTAAATCTCGTATAATAAAGTTGATACTTAAACATTTCTCAAACTAGTATATATTAATATATATCTCATGTGAATGTATGAAATTTTAGTTTTTTTTGTTGTAGAAAGAACTTATCAATTAAACAAATCGTATTTTATTGTAAATTGTCTAGTTTCAAAAGATTGTGTCCACAGTTTATCAATTAAACACGTTGTCTTACTAAAATTTGTGGGGAAAATTTGTATCTAATGTGTAACCTTTTCATACGAAATTACTTCCTCCGTCGTGATCAAGTTTACACTTTATTTTTCGAGCCATATGGGTGAAAACCATTACATTTCCTCTTATGAGTTTTAACGAGTTTTTTTTTTTCAAAAATATGGTCCAACAACATATTAATTAGCAAAGTGGGTTTTCTTTCAAGCTAATTATTAAAAATGGGTCTACGTAGGATCGGTTTTGACGAAGCTGGATAAAGTTTTAAAGTCGCTCAATCGGAGGACGACTTGAGGTAAAGTCGCTCTCTCCCTCAGCGACTTTAGCAACTTGTAAATAAGTAGAAAAATATATAAAATAACTGAGTTTGGGACAAAGCAGCTCAGCCGGAGAGCGACTTGGATTGATTTTTGAAGAGTAAAATTGCAAAAAAATTACTGTAGCAAGTCGCTGTCCAGGGGAGCGACCACAATTTATTTATTTATTTTACTTTTTCAAATAGTGTATATTGGATTATTGGCACCTAGTCGCTTAGCGGGAGAGAGACTTTGGTCCGAACCTAGTTTCGGGCTGACGTGGATCCATTTTGGGTAATAACTTTGGAAAAACACTCATTTTGTTGACTTCTTTGATTATGAGCCCCATTTTGGAAAAAAAAACTCAGTTTTAACACTACTGTATTTCCAAGGCTCAAACACGAGACATCTGGTTAAGCTATAACAACCCTTTTATCAGTTGATCTATGTGCTTATGGGCAGGGACGTAGCCAGGAGTTAATAATATACCGGGCCGCTTTTTATATCGCTAATAGTCAATAATCATTGCTACTTAAGTCACTATTTAGACATTATCGATATTAATTTGAATGTTTATAGTCTTTCTTCCCGTAATTTGAATTATAGATCAAGTTTTCATCTTAAATTAGTTGTATTTTAATAAATAATGTTTCTATCACAACGTACATGTGATGAAAAATATGATACATATTGTAAAATGGTCACCAAAAAAATGTATACGGAGTATAAAATTACTAGTGTTTATTAGATAATCGCTCCCATGATAAACGAGCTCTAGCATTATAAAAATGACTCGTATGTATACACAAATTCTTATGTATGTAAAAGTGTAAAACCATATTGTAATCTACCCAAATACTTTTTTATAAAAAAATATATCGATCATGATTTATTGGAGGTGATATTTTTCCTAAAATGTTACTACTTTATGATAATTTAGTAAAATCCTTTTACATAGAAAAATTATTGCAATCGACATTTAAAATAGGAATAATGACTTAATTTGTATGTGAAGTGATTATACTTTAAAGAAGAAAAATCAAAATCAAAATCAAAATCAAAAACTAGAAGTGTGAAAGTAAAATAATGAAAAAGTGCAGCGCTTGAGGATCGAACACGGAACCACAATGCCACTGCACTCTAACGAAATTAACAAACCACTATGCCAAGCTCTAATTAGTGTTTCTAATCCACGACTGACTGTATATATCTTGTGTTCTAAAACCTTACCCGGGCCATGGCCCGTGTTGGCCCAGCAGTGGCTACGTCGTTGCTTGTGGGTCTCTTCTTACCTTATAATTGTGTATAAAACAATTAAAAACTATTGTGTGGACGGATGGAGTACTTTCTTACTAAATTAATTGAATCCTCAAATATGTAAAGTATGATTAGAATTAAAATAGGGATTGCAATATACAAATGTAAGCCCAATTTTGTAGCCCATTATATTTTTATAGTTCATTGTCAAAAAATAAGGCCCAATTCTAAGTGAATGTTAATTAAGCGGGAAAATTTACAGATTGACTTACTCTCTTAGTAGAACCATTGAAAATGTAAAGTATGATCTTGATTCTCGAGTGTGTTTTTATCATAAAAGGGTGTAAAATTATCGAAGAGGCTGATAAGATAGGAACCACAAGAGTTATTCCTTTGGAGAACTCATGAGTTGCAGATTTGTTAGAACAATTAGTTCAGGGTACAGAATGCATCAAATTTTGATTGAAATATATTTCAAAGAATCAGTAGGAAGGTATATTATCTGCTGTACAATAAACTGGGAAAAATGAGGACATATATGATGTATTAAAGTCCTTGCCTTAGAAGAAAATATCACTCTGCTTCGATTGCGCTTTAAGGTCTTTCAACTTCTTCAATATGTTGGTGAAGTAATCTTGCAAGTATTTCTCCAGAGAGATAATGTCCTTCTGATCCACTCCTAGAACATTATACGTCTCTGACATCGGGACTGAGAATACCGTGTCGCTTGTCAGCACCTGAAATGTTTCAGGCATCAATTGCTTAAATGCTTATAGTACAGCAAATCAGAAACTAGATACAGTTCATAAAAGCACTTGTTTACAGATTATTCAATTAATCTTGATATTTCTTACTGGCAGCTAACAGTTAAATAGATTTATATTCCTCAAGAGTTTTGCAAGCTAGTTAGTGCAGGCGTGCAGCTTATCGAGCCTTTTCCAAATATCCCTGCCATCTGATAGTATAGAATTCATGGGAACTGTAATGACAAATTATTCATAAAACTGTACTGGGAATTTAAAAGGTTCTATGATGATAAAAGTAGATGAAGCTTACTCCAAATTTCCATGCACTTATAGATGATTAAGTTTGAGAAGGTTAAGTGTAGAGCTAAGTACACGAAGTAAAACGTTCAATAAACTAGAAATTAAAAGATGGCTCAATAACATGGCTATTATTATCCTATTACCTCGGAGAAGGCCAATCGGTCAGCAACATCACTTGTCCACTCAAAAAGTCGAGTCAGCTGACGAGTGAATCTTAAGACAGAGACGGGTACTGTGGTCACATTAGCATCTTGCCCTGCAAGCCTCTCGCATAGTGTTATCACCTACAATTCGCAATGCTCCTTTCAGGACAATGTTTACACATTAAGAACAGGCAAGGAATGAAAACACTCAGACTTGGCACACGATCTTTGGAGATCGCTTTATTAGCAGTAAGAGAATTACTACAAGAAATTAGCATTTGGAATACAAAAATGTTCTTTGAAAGGGAGAGGGAGATAGAAACACAATAGCAGAATTGACTGACTAAACACCTATACAGAACAGTCGAACAAGAGGAGCAATGAACCATTACTCTCCTGTCTTCATGACATAAATAACAAAATTCCATTCTTTATCAAGCAAAAGATGAGATTAAAGAAACATTCAGCTTACAATAACCTGCAATGATTTAAGTTCTCGGAAGTATATAAATGGAAACAAAAAATCCAAGGGCCCACCTATGACAGTATGACTCTATGAGGCTATGGCGTTCAAAATTGGAATAGACGGGAATACCTCCTGGGTTGTCCATGCACGAGGTCCAGCAAATGTAAGGAGTTTCCGGTTGAGATTCTCATTACGCAAGGCTATGAACGTCAACCGGGCTATATCCTGAAGGAACACACAACCCTATTAATTCTATCTCAATGGGATTTATTCCAATTATATCATCCTCTTTTGAGTTTGATTGTCAGCTTTGACCGTTAATCTCTCCAAAATACACACACAAGTACAATGTCAACTTTGTCATGTTTGATCTATATAAATTATACACAACAGTTTTTACATTAACTTTTAAATGTTGTAATTATTGCATGTTGTGCAAAAATAGCAGTCAAAGTTAACTATCGAAGTCAAAAGGAGACAATACAAATGGGATGAAGAGAGTGATTTCCAGGAAAAAGTGAGGATCAAGAATCTAGTCAAGTGAAGTCCCAGGAAATGAGAGGATCAGGTATCCAGTCAGGTGACGTCACCTGGGTGTCCATATAAGCTATCCGTGTTGGGGCATCTGTCCCCCAAACAGACTTCTCTTCCAATATTGGCACCGCATACTGCCCAATAAGCCCCTGTATCGGTAACATACACTTGCATCAGTATGGGACACTTGCATCAGTATTCCACCATAATGAAGACGGGAAAAGGCGATTAGACCCACATATCAAAGTGCTGGCATGTATAAAGTCCACACTATAGACTTTTTTTGCAGGTGTATATTGAAAAATCTGTAATAAGGGACAGTAAGCTTCTATCTCTAGAAACTTCAGTTACAAAACATTCAAGGAATAACGAAAAATCTGTTGAAAAAAACTTATTTTGTTTTTTACCTGCATGAAACCACATAGACGTATAGTAACATGGTTCAATCCGGAATCCTGAAGAAATTTCTCGGTGCAGTACTTAATCTCCATCAGTGGTACTTCTGGATGCTTGTCACAATTGTGGATAGAAAAGAAAACAAATTTTTGGATACCCATTGCTTTGGCACATTGTATGAGAGCAACCTTGCCTTCCCAATCTACCTAAATTGAATAAAGTAAGCTATGTGTGCATGATATCGAGTATCGACCAATGCAGCAAGATTGCAGAACATGATTCGGCAATTAAACTAAAGTACGGAAGTTCATTCAGTTCAGATTTCAGGATAAAAGAAATGAATGCAATTTGTCTGTATGTCATCAGAAAACACGATAATAGTTAAAACAGGCCTTTAAATTACGATCTTCACAAGCAGCAGTAAATGGTGAAAAAAAATCAAGACAAGGAAGTAGTGATTAATTTAAACAGTACTTCGAGTTGAAGAGAGATAACTACCAATGCGACAATCAAATGCTAATAGTAGTTTTAACAAAGATCGGATGACGTCACAATTGTTATCTGCAATAAGGGCACCATAAGACTCTGACATTAATGTCATTCTTAATTTCCAAGTGGCATCAAAGCCATATGCTCATTGCATATACAATCCATTAGATTTAGCTTTGTAATATGAAACACTTATCCTATTCTCAATCAAAGGTTGTTGTTAGATCATCAACAACAGCAATGCTCCTAAAAAGGTTCATGGAGTTTTAATTGGCTACATCTCCATCACTTGACATTGGGGCACATTCAAACAACAATATTACCCCAGTGCCTCAATGACTCCCGCAAATTGCGAGGGAGGGGGGGTCGGATGTATGCAGCCTCACCCTTGCGTTAGTGAAACAAAGAGGCTGTTTTTGAATGACCCAAGATGAAAATTGCGTCGAGAACTCCACATTTACACTATTAATTACAAACTAAGCAAAGAAGCAATGATCTTCGAAATAGGAGGCTTAGATCACAAGCAGGAGAATTACACACAACCTTAAGACCATGGACCAAAAATGAATTTATGCTTTACTTCTTTGGATGCCAGCTACAAAATAAACCAAATCAATAGGATAGGAAGGCACAAGGATATGATGAAATGCAAATCAAGAACCTAACTTTGCATAAGAAAATGACAAGATACAGAGAACAAGAAGCCTTTTAGCGAGTATAATAGACTAATAACTTTGATAATTGACAAAAGCAGTTAATTAACATAGATGAAGTTGATAAAACTGTGCAAACAAATCTTACTGTTTTTATAGGTTCTTCAGGGCGTCCAGTAGCGCAATCAATGATTGTGTGTACACCAACTAGTGTCGCTGGTATGGTCTCTGGTTTGCTTAGGTCTGCCTGCGCAAAGACAGCTTCAAAATAAGGGAACAAAATTATAGACTTCTTCAGATGTTCACCTTCAGCGGCTTTTCATACAGACGAAAGAGAAATATCTGTGAACACTCCTATTTTCTACTTTTATCAAAAAGACTACACAAGATAGGTATTACTCCTCAGATTTTCCTTCATGGTAAAAAGAAAAGGTCATTCTCCTCCAGACACGGGAAAAGCATTCAACCAACTCGCACATCCGTGATTTCACTGAGCCCTACCTTGTAGAACCATTCCCCCACAAAGGGAGACTTGAGCTATTTAAATTTCACAAATGATGAAAAGAGAATATGCTGAGTACTTAGAACTCTTGAGGATACAAAAAGGAGGCTGAAATTCTTTTTAAGATGGATAGTGATAGTTGATATCATATGCTTCGGCTAATCACTGTTATTTTCAGTGAAGCTTAAAACTCGCCATTCTTTGAATCTGGATAAAGATACTAGATTGCTGTACAGAACTCGAAGGGACTAACATAGCTTGAGCACAAAGCCATTGTTTCCATCTCAGCGAAGCTTAAAACTCGTCACTGATACTATATTGCTGTACAGTTCAGCTAATAATTACAGAAAACCAAGGGACTAACTTAGCGTGAATAGAACATAAGATGTAAAACTCACATTAACAACAGTTGCACCCCAGTCACGAAGGAAGTCAGCTGGAGCTGGGCGGGGCCTCACAAGACAACGCACATCATAGCCTTCATCCAGCGCTCGCCTGACTATCTGCCTTCCAAGAGTGCCAGTGGCACCAACGACCAGGATACTAGTCGACCTAACCGGAGTGCCAGGAGCAAAATTTGTCGATGCAGCTGGTTGTGCAGTGCATTTCACCAATGGCGGCCCATAAAAACGTCCTAAGTACAGCAACAAGACCCCACAATTCACAAGACAGTTCATACGTCAAAGTTTCCACAGACATAAGATCGTATGATTCCTCAACTCTTCACATTATCTATCATATCCATATACACGGGGACACGGGTATCTTTAACTTGGACAATTTATTTTAAGCTAAAAACATATACTCCGTATATTTTTTTTATAAAATAACCAAGCGCGACACCTATACATGCGCCAACCATGATGCATACATTTAGAATGATAACAAAACTAAAGAAAGGAAATTCGAGCAAGTGACATTATAGAGGCTTCAAAAATCAGTATTTTAAAAACTAAACTCGAAACATAGGCGTCCATACCAATCATATAGGAGTATTTAACTTTGATTAGTATACCTCTCACAAAGAATAAAAATTTAAATAATGCGCGATAACTATTTCATATTTAGCAACACTTTGGCAATATGATTTCCTGTTATTTTTGTCAATTTCTCTAATTTTTCAACAAATGTAACAAGTCTTAACCAATTTATACGCAATCGACTAAAATCATCACAAAATGCCACTTCTATTCAACCAAATTTTGTGTAAGCAGTACAAATTGAATATTAGAATGCGATAACTATTTCAACTAAAAGCTTAAACAAGAATTTCATATGCAACAACATAAACTAAAACTTACTCTCTCCGTCCCAATCATTTGTTTAGCACTGATTAAAATATCAGTCACAGAATATAAAATGTAAATAAACAATTGTGACAAACGGAGTATAAACAAAATGATTGAGACGGAGGGAGTACAAATATCGACAAATAAAGCGGAAACTAACCGGGAGGAGAGAAAAGAGAAGGAGAAGAAGAGAAGGAGACTTCGGAAACAAGGTTGCGTTTCCACGATAAGCCACCGCGGCGAAGAGTGTTGCGCTGGTGATGATGGTGGAGTTCTGGTGACGTGGCCAGCTGAGCTGGCAACCTTCCCGCCATTACCATTATTATTATATTATTATTATTATTATATTATAGTTCAGTGGTGATATGTACAGGGAGAGAGTATGTATATGTTGGTGGTAGGAGAAGAAGAAGAAGAGGGAGTGGTGACAGAAAGAAGTCTGATCAGAGTAATGCCACGTCCCTGTTTTTGGGATTGGATAAGTGACTGACACCATCAGGTGGGACCATTGCTTAAGGTACAAATTATACCATCCCGCTCATTTGTTTACACTTTTGGCATAATTAGGATTGGTTATACTTGATTTGATGAATGACAAATAAACAATAGTAAAATTTCACAGTTTTATAATAAAAATAATTATTAAATGATAAAAATATTTAACATTAAATTAATGTTACTTTTATTGGAAAATGTTCATATTTTATTGTAAAATAATCATTTTGTCTCTCTTAATTTCAGACGGATATCATCGGTCTGAAATGAGAATTAGCAAACGTATAAATAACACTTTGACACATAAATTCTTGTTGAGGACGAACATATTCATCTTTAAACTGAAATGGCCAGTTAATTAGTATATGACTTGTCTTAAACACGTAAGACTGATATAACCGTCTTAAGGGAAACCAACGGAAATATACAAATTAAGTCATCGAATGCCTAAGCCTAAGTGCCTAACCAATCTAAAAATCAGAATAAACACGTATTTTTCGCGTCTCAATCATTTACGGATCATATAAAAGATAAACAAATGACTAAGACGGATAGAGTAAATATAGTAAAAATGTAGAACAATTTTACAAAAATTACTGCTAGTAACATAGGAGTAAGATTTTTCCTTGGTTCAAGTTTACGTCCTGTAAGATACCTGGGTACAATACAACCTAGACATGGGGAAAAGGGCGGGTCAGCCCGGCCCGGCCCGGCCATCTGGCTATTATGACCCGGCCCGGCCCGGCCCGTTGCCAGACCCGTTCCAGCCCGCCCCTCCCCCCTGGCCGGGCCCGGGTCCATGATTATTAGCCCGGCCCGCTCCCCAGCCCGCCCTCATGGGCGGCCCGTCCTGGCCCGTCCTTGGCCCGCCATTTTAATTATGTAAGCTACCAATTATCGTATTATTTTTTTTCTTTTCTCCACATTTAAGTTCAAAAAAAAAAAAAAAATCGAACTACTCTACTGGCCCGGCCCGGAATAAACCCGCCCACCCCAACCCCACGGGCCAGGCCCGGGTCAACACTCAAAGAGCCCGGCCCGGCCCGGCTCAGCCCGCCCTCCCCAACGGGCCTGGCCCGGGTCAGACCAGGTGAACCCGGCCCGCCACCGGGTCAGCCCGGCCCGAACCCGGCCCGGTACCATGACTAATATTTACAACCCAAGAAATTTTCAGACTTTGACTTTTTAAGAAGATGCTTTTGTCACACTTTACGACTTTTCATCTTATATGTCTATATTTTGCTGGCCTTTAATGTACAGAAATTACATCATTAACTAAGTATATTCCGAGTACTAGACATTGTTGACATTTACAGAATGAATGACGAGGGCTTGAAACTTTGCTTCTATATTGGCTGAAAAAATGCCGGTATTTACAACCTGTGTTGACGTGATGACGGGGTTTCACAACCTGTACGGGCGGGCTGTACCTGAATTATACATACACAGCTTACAGGCAGATCATTGGCAGTTGGCACATCCATTGTCAAAATGCCGTCAATCTGAAAGTAACTCGTCCAATTCTGGATGCTCTGGAGTCACTATACTTCCAGGACCCTTTATGGTAGATCTTAACAATTCTTTCTCAGGGAAAGCAATTTCAGTGTCATCCTCCGGATCGACCATATCCTGTTCATCTTCCAAAGTGGGATAGTCATTCCCTTCAAATGTGTCGTAGGTTTTGCTTAAATCTTTTCCTTTTTGACATATGCAAGGTACTGGGTTTTCATGGAATTCACCTCTTCCTGGCTTCACCTCATTTGGTTCCCCCATGAACCCAACCTGATGAGTTCTAACTCCCAAGGCAAATTCTTCCCAACTCAGGTCGGTTCGGTTCACAAATAGGTTCGAGAGTCTTTTAGCATTGGGACGAATTGTCGGTTTGTGCCCATAGTATCGCCTACAAGGCAGGGAAGCACGAATGAGATACACATCTAGGGCCAAATTAAACTCCCTACGGGCACTTTTGAATAAAGATGAGATAAAGCAAACCGGCTAAAAAAACTCTCTATGCCATTTGTAGCGTGAATTAGCAGTGTGCCAAATTGTCAATGGGTTTTGGCACTATTTTCATTATGAAGTTAGCCGAAAACAGTTTCTCAGTGTTTAACCCAGCGTTTCCAACCCCCATCAAGACAGGAGTCATTGAGTCACTAGCAAATGTTTTCTACTGGACTTTAAACAGGAAAAGCAAGTTAAGATAAAGAAGATACCTTCTTCCCGCCAAAATTCTAGCCATGTTGCCGTTGTTATTGGTCACAAAAACGTCACTTTCATCACAAACAATGAAATCCAGGGCTGCCATTCTAGCGGAATATGATGCAAAAGGAGCCAGCTCCTTCTTACTAGCAATGGAGTCTTTCGAATGGAAATTAGGGAAAAGCTTCTTAAGAGGTGCTAATGTCTCTTCTCCACCATAAACTTCTCCAGATGCCACATAGATATGGACATCACTGCCATAGCCAAGTGCTCTTAGCATCAAACCAACTTCCTCTGGAGTGAGTGGGCATCTACCCTGCCGCCTTTGCTTTTCAGGGTTGGTTTTCTGTTCACAATTCCAAAATAAAAATTATCGAGGAAGGTCTTGCTTTTCTCTTAAATGTTTAATCCAAGATAAATTCTTGGAGAAACTTACATGTAAAGTTTTCCAACGTCTCCGTAGAGCACCGAGTTCTTTTCTTTCTTTCTCTCCTCCTCCATAGTCACATCCAGAGAACGCAAGCATATCAGGTTCAAACCTGTGACATAAAAATTCATTAAAATTAACATAAATTCAGATATTATGTCCCAGACGAAGACTTTTTGTTTCAATCATGTGAACCACTAGTGTCACTACAGTCTACAAGCGGCCAACCAATTACTTTGAAATCAAGGCTTTTTTGTAGTCCAATCTTAATATAGTGTAGTACTCGTAATTCAGAAGTTGGTAACCGAGGGGATGGAAGAGGTAATACCAACCTACATACCTCAGTAAGTCAGTATATATCATTAATCATAATACACAGATCTGTTAGCAACTATTTGACAGCTGCCTTTCGAGAAAGAAAAAAGAAAACATTCTAATTTCTACATACGGAAGTGTACAGCATTATTGGCTGCCAACAAGTGGCATAAGAAGCTACATCTCGTATGACAAATATGAAGCTATCGTAACTTTTCATTGTTTCACATGAGAGTCACTGTCATCATTTCATTTAACTAAAAAACAGTAACAGGTGCATCAATTAGAAATAAATATTGCCTTAAGTTCATACCGCAAATGCAGCGCAATAAAATGTTTGCTTTTCATCCTCATTCTTTCAGTCAGCTTTCTGCCCATCTCAAGTATAGGATCAGTGAACCTTAATGCATGATAATTAACCCTACATCTTAGCTTTTGTAAATCAGTGTCCAAGTTGTTAGAGAGCCTGTAATCATATTTTGTCAGCTGAACAGCCTGCACCAAGAAATAATTTTATTAATGGCAGGTTTTCCAAATGTTAACATTGGCTGTGTAACGTGGATTGTGGACGACTGGACGATAAAATTACGCAGAAGGTAGGAATACAAGAGCGGGTTATCCATAAATGTATAATACTCCGTAGTATGTTTTTTTACTTCCATCATTTAAATTCTAAAAAGCGCCTCTCCAATGAGTGTGAGTCTTGTGTGAGTAGGTCTCATCAACTCAAGCTACTTGCGTGTTTCTCAAGTTTAATTATGTGGTAGATGGGTTATTCTTACACATAAAACCGTCTCGTATAAGTTTCCGTATTATAATGAGGTTCACATAACTTCAGTACAAGGCAAAGTGCAATTCAGAAGATCGGTTTACTAATTACTTACATGTTTCTTCTTAAGAAGAGGTAATATACGACTTAAATAGTACTTAGGACTGCACTTCCTTGGAACTCGTGTGTGGACAGGAGCAATTATTTTTCCTCCCACAAGAGGAAGCTCTTTTAAAATCTTGATGTCTTTTGATAGAAATGATATAAACCAATCAACATCAAAGATATCGTCGAAATCACTGCATTAGACACATTATCAATGATGTTATCAATCTTTCTGTTGATGACAGGGCTAACAACATTAAATGATACCCCGTATTATTTTTTCAACAAACCTGGCATCCTTCCAATAAGATTTTTGGTCCAACATAGGAACAATAAGAGTTGCATTCAGTATGTAAGCTGCAACAACAGCATCTGTAATCTGTTTGAAAGTCGAGTATGAAACACTCAGGTCCAATATTAGAAAATAAAATTGCAGTTTAAGGTAAAGCATAATTAAAGCATGAATCATGAAAAAAAACCATAATCACTTCCAAGTAAATGATTCCGATGCTCTAATTCTTTCCTTAAAGTAGGGGCAAACTGAGGAATTCTTTTTAATGAAGCTACATATTCTTTAACCTATCATATGATGGAGAAACTGAATTCGAACTAAGCACTTATGACAGGTCATCCGCAACGTAATTACAGCTTGATTTCCCAACTAATTCGAGGGTAAAGCATGCTAAAATTAGATCCTAGCTTTGATGTCACAACTCACAATTATTAGGGTGAATTGGCAATAACATAAATATAGCATACCTTGCTCATGTGATAATAAAAGTTCCATAGCAATGTGAATAGATGTGTTCATATACGGAATGGTCCCCGTACTCCTAACAATTATTCTACCAAGCATAATCTCCAATGGCTTATATCCAACAAACTATGAAAGTCGATTGAATAACAAAACATTACCCTAAACTGACAACAAACATCGGAAGTAAGACAAAGCCGCACATAGTTTTTCACTTTTAAGAGAGGGTTTCATACATCATGAGTATCCTTCTTAGAGAAAGAGCTTGAGTAACCACCTCCATAAGGGAAATTGGAGCTCCACACACGCTTTCGTCTCATATTAAGCATTGCATACACTTTCAAGGCAATGACGAACAAAGTAATCATGTGCAAGAAAAAAAAAACAAATCCACACATAGGTTCACATTAACCAAAATTTACCGAGCTAACTAAAGACGGAACAGATGCTGCCATATAACAACATTTTGCATTGGTTATAGGTCTTAATCTATAATTATCCCGCTTACTAAAGACGGAAATATAAATTTAAAACTTAAATAAACGATTAATCACTCACCCCTGTTCTTTGCTGGTTCAGTCCTCCACTTGTTGAAATCAGTAAATATCTCTCAGGTTGCGTTTTAACTTCAGCCGCTAAAAAGCAAATAAGACGATTGAATTTACTTAGACTTCCATAATCAAATGATATGAGTATACAAAATCAAATTATGACAGCTATCATGGATGATTTAAAAGGTAATTCATCTAATAATCTAGCTAATTATTAACTAAATTGATAACTAAATCAGAATTTCTTCCTTTTTCTATCCGTTCATAACTTTCTAATTCAAATTTATACAGAAAGATTGAGAGAATTACAGATAAAACGTTTCGACGCATTGCTGCAACCGTTGTAAATTTCCGACGAACTCGTTTTCCAAAGATCACGACTCAAACTCACACTTCTACTCTGTTATTCCACACAACAACAAAATCATTCAGAATTAAATCAAAAAAAAAACAAGAAAATGAGCAAAACCAACTTTCTCCCTTTCATTTGATTTTTTTTCATAATATATAAATGCATACAATCAAATGCATCGAAAAAATAAAAGAAGTCTATATAAATTTGAAAAACAAGAAATACTTCATCAATTCCGTATAATTATACACGTATTCCGGACTATTTAAACGCCTACAAATATACAATCAAATGAAACGATAAAACACGCGTAACAAAATTAAATTACAAACTTAAATCAAAGAAAAAAACATTAAGTCTATATAAATTTGAAAAACAAGAAATACTTCATCAATTCCGCGATTACACAAGTGTTCCGGAATATTTAAAGGTATACAATCAAATGAAATGGAAAAAAACACTCGTAACAAAATTAAATTACAAACTTAAATCAAAGAAAAAAACATTAAGTCTATATAAATTTGAAAAACAAGAAATACTTCATCAATTCCGCGATTACACAAGTGTTCCGGAATATTTAAAGGTATACAATCAAATGAAATGGAAAAAAACACTCGTAACAAAATTAAATCAATAAAGTACCTTTACATCGTTATCAAGCATTCCGTCAACCTGAAAGAACAGTCAAACCAATCAAAAATCATGCAATTTTTTTTTTTAAAAAAAACGGATATAATTATTTCCATTAAACTTCAACGAAGAGAGAAAATGTATAAAAACGTACAGCGAAAGCACGACGGCGGCTATGGTGACGGTGACGGTCAAAAACCGGAGGAGAAAGAAACGAAAAGAAAAAAACGACAAACAAAGAAACAACCAAAACCGGCAAAAACCAGCGCCGGCAACGGAAAACAACGTCGTTTCGATAACGACGGCTGTTACGGCGCATTAAAAACATTCCTCCTGCTAATCCTCCTCCGCCGTTTTTCTTCGGAGGCGACTTCATTGCTGACGTGTCAGCGAACTCCGACGAGTATGACGTGGAGGAGAGAGAGTACCGGATAACGGAGAGTAAACAGAGTAACGGAGTTTAAATTTGAGTTTGTGTTTGCTTTTTTTTGGAGTTGGACATGAATATATTGAATATATTATATATGTGTGTTTTTTCTCCGTTTACCGTTTCCGCCGTCGACGGGGTTTTAATTAATTAATTAATTAATTAATTTATCGGGATTCTGTAATATTTAAGGGCGGTGTTTGTTTAGTTTTATATTTAAGGGGGTGTTGGTTTTTGGGTATGAAAAAGGGTGTCTGACTAAACTGACGTAGGTGTAATACTATATTTCTTGGGTGGGGTGGTGAAGGAAGGAAGGGGTTTTATGAGTTTCCGTGATAGCGGGATGTACAATAGAGTGTTGCTGGATTCGTTAAGCTTATTTTTGTCATTTTCACTTTTTATTAATATGCCTATTTTGGGTTTCAAAGTTTAAACTTATTAACGTCTTCTTTTTTGTTTTTGTTTTAGTTTTGAGTAAATCTTATCTGATATACCGGTTTATATTAAGATAACAATAAGTCTCTCTAGTGTAGTTGTCACAATTTTATTTTATTAGTGTGTAGAAAAAGTCGCAAATGACTTGTCTTTATTTAACTAAGTGAGTTTTATTTGACTCATTACGATCATTCGGAAATGAAAATTTGTGTCAAGTTAATAATGTTAGTATTTGGTTGAGGAGTTGTTTACCGTTTATTGAACATGATCCATTCGGAAAGTAAAATTAACAGTTATATATAAGATATTTTTAGAACGTTGTGAAACTGTGGTCCGATAACTTGTCTCAAACCCGATCACTCGCTTGTTCATGGAAATATTCCCCTGTGGTTTGTCGAAGACGAGTTAAATAACCCCTTTACATTTTTTTTGTTTTCCATTTAAACTAGTATAACTAAAAGTTTTTTTTTAGTGTAACCATCCAGTCATCCACTTTTGTTTACACAATGTAAAGAGTTTCACAAGAGACTAATTGGAAAAACATTAGGTATATTAGTGTACTCCATTTCATTTGTATGGACGCCTATAATTTAGAATTTGAATTGCCGTTATTCCCTTTGTCCCGGTCATTTGTTGTTGTCTTATTTTTTTTGGTGTTTTAGTCATTTGTTGTCCTTTGTATATAACTTCCTCCATTCATAACCAAACACACCCTTCACATTTTTGACAATATTCATAAGCGAAGAGAATCTTCGATAGTACTCGTAGTTTATAAGGAAAAAATATGGTGGATCTTGCTTGATTCGTCTTTTTACATACAACTATCAAAATTTTATATTTTTTTATTACAATGTAGAATTAAAGATATTTACGTTGTAATATGTGCATTGACAAACATGTAAAAGGGAAATGATGTGTGGTTATGAATGAAGAAAGTAGAACGGTTTTCAATGAATAATTTGACCCCAATGAGTTTATTATTCACTTATCATTGCCATTTACTAGGTAGAAAGTAGAAAGAACATAAATGATGTTTAGAACCATAAATGATATGGAGTATTTTATCAAAAACAAATCACAACAAATGACCGGATATAAGTAGTATTTTCTGCCAATAATACGTTTTGTATTCCAACTAGTTGTTATTGAATTTTAATCTTCCTCAAATACTATTAAAAAAGACAAATAATTTATTATTAACGCGATACAAGACTAACAAGAGTCAAATGTAATTTTCTATTTATTAGGTGTTGTGTGTTTCAATACGTTTTTTTATCTGGTAGGTGTTGTGTTGGTTGGGGGATTTATCTACGTATTTGTGATGTGCTAATCTCTCATGGACTCCATTTTATTTTAATGACTGATTATAAAAAAAGTCTTATGTCATAAGCAACCTCTTGTTTATCACAAATTCTTATTTCAGACGGACTAATTCCGTCTGAAAAATAAGACGGGATTATGTTGCCACTTTTTGATAAAATGTAACCACAGCTTGTATCAACTTGTTTTCAATAGTGGTTACATCTAACTGTAAAGTGGTTACAAAATCTCGTCTTATTGCTTCAGACCAAAATGGTCCGTCTGAAGTAAGACCAACTGCTTGTTTATCACAAATCCTACACATTATCATGATCTGGAAATTGGCTTTTGTGGATAGAATATTGATTTGTTACTGAACAAGTTTTATTGTTTCTTTCATTATGACAGCTTGCTTTCTATATTTCCTTTGTTTATTTATCCATCTTTGATTATAACGGAAATAAGATTAGTACTGAGTATTTAATTATTTTGAATTTGAATAAGATTATATCCATTTGCAAAACAATATGTTGTTTCGAGAGACGGTGTCTTAGTAAATTTATCGAGAAACTAATTGAAAAATAACATATGTAATTAGATTGTTCTAACAGTATAATACTCATGCGAAGAAAAAATAACATATGTAATTAAATCGGTTCAATTTTACTTAGTTTGACTTTGACGGGTGATAAGTAAAATAATTAATAAAGACAAAACACCTTTTTTAAATATAAAATAAAAATTCTTAAGCATGGTCGGTCTATATACCACGTTAGTGTACACCAAAACAATGAAAATATTAAATTTAAGAACATTTTCAGGGAATAACCAAGAATAATCAATGAAAAGTACATTTCAATTAATTAATGGGTTATACATAAACGACCTTATGATTTACACAAATTCTTGTTTAAAACAGAAATATCCATTTTAAACCCTAATATATATATTTATCCTTACTATCATCATGAGCTACTATGCTAGTATTTATTATCAATCTATTTGACTCGTCTTAGGGTGTAAGATGGACCCTCAAATAAAACTTATTATATAAATTATGCAAAAATGAACACATATAAGCAACGGTTTATACATGCTATGAAAAGAACAAGAGTTAGTACAAGTGGTAAGAGCTCTCTTACTTCAACCGTGAAGTTGAGGGTTCTATTCTTATCGCGATATAGTACGATCATTTTATTGAAATTACGAGAGTGTTAGGTTCAAGTTTTTTGGAGTATTTATGTCTAAGGCTAATGTCTAGAAACTTCAAGCATATCACCCTCGAGTAATTTGCAGGCTATTATATAGAGACGTATACCTGAAATTTACCCAACATTCACCAAAAATAGGGGCTGCAAGTACTCTCTTGATTTTTTATATAAAAAAACCAACTTATGAAATGTGAGATATTATTCCGTCTTACTTACTACATCTAACCTTTTGCAACGATTTGCCGGCAAATCAGCAGAATCTTTGTAGGTTTGTAAATGTCCCTTCCCCCTACCTCACGTGCCCCAGACGTGAACTCTGCTCTCACACACCTTTTCCACTACTTCTTGCTCCTCCTTTTACTTCATCTAATTACTAGTTTTAAACCCGTGTAAAAAATACACTGGTCGTAATATCAATCACTATCATTGGTTACGGAAGCATATAAATTTGCGTAATAAAATTTGCAAGGCCGTGACAATATAAATAGTCATAATTGCATATCCGACGTACATATAAATTTAATTACTAATCACTAACATACGATGAAAATTATCCTACAAATGTATAAGTTATATAAAACTTTACAAATACTCAAAAATTTCTTTGTAAACTACGTTCGTTGTAGTATTGGATGTATGCTTGTTATTGTCGCAAATCAATAGCTTCAAACCTTGTTTGCTTGTGACCCTGGAGATTAATGTATACAATTTGTATATAAATAAATTAATTGCTAATGTTGTCGATTGATCAAACATTAATTGATACTTATCTTTTTTTATCTCTAAGAGTTATGATTAATGTATACATTTTGTATATAAATAAATTATAAATTAATAAATTAATTGCTAATGTTGTCGATTGATAAAACATTTGTGCACTTGTGCTGCTTCCAGAACATACGATTCTCGTAATGTCGTAATTTTCAATTTTTTTATCGAGAATGAGCACTTTTTATAAATTAGGATTATCATTTTTTTCTTGCCCATTTTCTGATTATATATATCCCTCGTTTAATTTGTTAAGCATGGTGTATGTATGAAGAATGAGCAATTTTTTTTCTTGTATTGCCTTTTTACAGGTATATTCATCCAGCATTTTATAGTTCCGTCTCATCAAGCAATTTATAGTTTCGTCTGAAAAATTTTTTAAGTTGCAAGAGTATTGTAATTTTAATTATTAATTATTAATTGTTTGAAATTGAAATTATTATTTTTTAGTTGCAAGAGTATTGAAATTTTAATTTTTGGACTTTGTTTTGCATGAAATTATTAGTTTATAATATTTTTTTTAATCATGGAATATGAAAAAAATTATGGAATTGTGTATGAAAATAAAATATGTAAACAGAGTTTGTAAATACGTAAACATAGTCTAAATAAATCAGAAGAGGAGAGAGGGTAATTAATGTTTTAGTTTTGATGTGGGGCCCACTATTCCTAAATTCCTGCGGCCAATAGGAAGACTCTAAATGTTTGTGGATTAGTATATAGTAGATATGTCCGACTCCTACACCCTTTTGTTCTTCCTCGCTACTCACTAGTCACTAGTACGGTGCATCTAGCTCGTTACTTTTTTTTATAAAAAATTTATTAATCTATGTTAAGCCTTAGATTAACTATCCATAATTAAGTTTAATATCAAGGTTCGTTTGAGACAATGGTTGAATTAACATTTAGCTACTAAATGAAGATTCAAATTATATACCTAACTCGTGACACCAGATAAAACTATGTAAGTCACTAAGTTGTTGTTATTAGATAATTATATAAGCAACATCTTATTTTGTATTTTATTAACCTTGATTATGATTCAATATTCTGTTTTGTAGATAACTTAATAATTTGTACGAGTAATTTTTATTTATAACTTGACACTTGAAAAGTCCAATTGTTAACATATCTTATAAATAGACTGACATTAAGGTATAATTGAATTTTATGGAATACGTTCACGCTGCGATTGGCACTAGATGTTTAAGAAATGATAAGCTCAATCCTCTCATCAAGTTGACATCATATGGGTTGAGTGGCGCCGGTAAATAATTTTTAAGTGATTATTAATTCTATTTATTTATTATATATTCATTAATTAGTATCAAAAGGATTACAAATATTTTGGAGTGGCATTATACACCCTTGAGAAATCGAATTTGTTATATCCGACTCGTGAATTTCAACTATTTCCCCTAGCTTGATAGAAGGAACACATGCAACATAAGAGGGGAGCACAAGTGTCCGGCCCGCACCCCTAGGTTGTATTTTCGCCAATCCAGCCTGCCTCACCACTAGTACCGGGCTCGATCTTCGATTTTGAGGACTAGCTTGACCCGTAAAAAACAAAAAAAAAAAACCTAGCCTAGCCCGCTCCATCAAAGGCCGATCTCGGTTCCCAGCTTGACACACATGAGCCCGTGGTGTGGCCGTTGGGGGCATAGGCCACACCACCAGCCCGACCCGGCCCATAGTCCACCTCTACATACCATCGATAATCATATTTTTCGTGTAAGAAAAGATTAAAAATAACAATCTAGTCCCAAAGAAAGCAGAAGGAATCAAGCACAGTTTAAAATGGGTCACATTAACGAGACGGATGAAATTGCATGATTCAAGCTATGATACTTGATGCATGTGTGCTTGGCCGAGGAATGCCAAATGTTGAAGTAGCTTTTTTTTTAACAAAAAGTGACGCAACAATTAGTGATGTTTCAAAAATAATAAGACTTAAGACAAGTCATATGTCGCAAAATACTAAAATGATGAACAATCTTCTACATCACATCCCATTAAAGTTTGATTGCTTGCGCTTCAGATAAAGTATTGTCCAATAAAATTTTGGTGGGTCTTGTACCAGGTTTTTCTTCCCGTAAGAACTAACAAGTGAAAGTTTGCTTTTTTTTTTAAGCTCGTCGAGCCTAATATATTGAACCTCGAGCTCGGCTCGAGTTCGAATCGAACTCGTTCTGTCATTATATTATTTTAAATTACTCACTTTTTTTCTAACTAAATATAAATAGTTTTAAAAAACAAAGAAGAATATACAATATTATATTATAATATAATTTTAAATGTCTAAATAACATATAAATTAAAATAAATTTAATATTACAACTTAAAAGTTATAAATGTAATCATATAAAATATCATGTTATCAAAATAAAAACATGTTGTAAATAAATGTATTTTCTTTTATATTTGTACTAATAATTTAGCTTATTGAACCTCAAATTTGTCTTTTCCATATATTAACTATTTGAAAGCCAACACAACAATAATAAGACCTTTTTCTTGTTTACAATTGAGTCCAAATTATACTCAATAAAATTAGACCTCGCAAAAGTAAACCGAACTCGAATAATCGATAGTTAACTGAATTAATACCTGACCGTACATCCGAAAGGTATAAAGTAAACTTCATCTGACACCTTAATCAACCTGAATTGATTCGAAACTGAACCGAATTAGTAATATCCGAAATAAAACCAAATTCGAATGAACCTGAACTATTTCAACCTGAATTTTTTTAACCTAAAACGAAATATATCTGAACCGACTTCAACCCGTATATTCAGGGGTGTACACCGGACCGGAATCGGACCGGACCGGACAACCCTTTGACCCAAAACTGGAGACCAGACCGGTTGGGTGGGTACCCCGACCGGAACCTTTTAGGTCCGGGTGTTTCCAGGTTTGGACCGGACCGGTTCCATTCTTAAAGGTAATTTGAATTTATTTTTTTCGCTCAAACCGGAACGGAGACCGGTTATCTTATTATTATGGACCGAAGATCGGACCGAATGGTAGTCGATCCATATCGGACCGAACCAGACGGTCCAGGTTGGTCGGTCTACTTTATGAACAACCCTACGTATATTGATGACTGAAACTTAATTAAATATATCTAGGCGTCATGACTAGGTATCTCTTTATACATGAGTGTCACTGTATTGGCGTCTGCAAATTAATATTATATCTCACTTAAAAAAAAATATGCTACTTATTAAAAAAATTACATTATATACTACTTATTAAAAAAAAACTATATTATCATAGACGATACAATTACCATCAGATCCTCTGTAATGATAGATTGTCAGTTATTATACTGTTATACTCTCTTAATTTTATTTCATCATATATCAAAATTATAAGTGATTCCATCTTTCGATGATACGATGAACAATAATTTAACACTGCAAGTAGGTGCATACTTAAGATCAATTTCTAAAATATTACAGAGTATATAAGAATGTTACACAAGAATACCTTCTAATTTTCAATTGCATGTTTATATTCAATTTATTCAGTATATTATTAAATTGTAAAAATAAATATTCGATAAGGAACAAATGTCGATTCGAGTAATATTATTGTTCAATGGAAATAGAAATATTATCCGCTAAAAATCTAATTATTTTCTTTTCAAAAATCAAAATCAAAATGTTCGATGTTTTGAGTAAAGACTAATCCCTTGATATATATTGATCTAAATATGTCCCAACTCGAATCTCATCTGTTTCGCTTTTGACCCGACTCGAATCTTATTTACTCTGATATTTACCTGACTCGAACATGTACTAAACCGAAATATCTAGAACTAATTAGAAGTGGAAACTGAGTCTCACCTAAATTGAAACGTCATGAAATCGAAAATAAAGGTCCATCAAAATAACTCGATCCAAAAGAAACCGAACGGAAACTAATCTTATGGACCAGTTTGCCACCTCTATATAAAATCTTGTTGAGCCATGATGAAATTGTCATCCCTACTTATACAATATATTAGTGTTATGGTTATAACACTTATAATCAATGTTGTACTCCGATTATTATAATATGACATATTAAAATGATCGATATTTTACAAAATCCGACCCAAATCATATGTACATGAAGACCCGAAAATTGAGACCCAGATTAAACTCAATCAAATCGGGTAGGACCTTGGAGAGAATGTCACCCATATTTATATAACTAACTAATATATTCATTTAAAAAGTCATCAACATTGTACTCCATAATATAATTTTGTTTGAGTGGTACATAATAATGTTGGGATTAGGTCAAAATAGGGAAAGTAAAAAGAATGGAGCCTTCAATTAGTTGATTAAATTATACCAAAAATAGTACTACCTCCATTCAACTCCACATGGTAGGTTTCTATTTTTGACACTATTCACAAGTCGGAAGAATCTTTCAATTTCCGGCTAATGCATAAGAGAAAATATATTCATGTGGATCTTGTTTGATTCATCTTTAAGAGTATATTAAAAATATCTAACTTGTATAATTTTTGCAAATACGTAGCGAACTATATTTACGATACAAAACGCGCGTTGGCAAACGTGAAAAAAGATAAGTGTAGTGTGGAGTTGAATGGAGGGAGTATGAGTTTTTCAATAATAAAGTTACTATAATTTGCAATTCTTTTGTTTATTTTAAGTGAGCTTTACGGCTTTACACTGTGTGGGATAACAAGTTGATTAGCAAGTTGGGTGAGTAGGTTATATAGTAGTGGAGGCGTAGTTGTTCAAGTCGAGAGTGTTGAGGGCCCAAAGTGGCACGCTTTATACATTCTTGTGCTTGTTTCCACGAGATACTCACGATACTCTTTTTCAGTATGGATCCTACATTTTGTTGTTGATGCTTAAGTTTTATGAGTACATGTTTGTCATGTGTGTTTCTACATGTTGTGTTTCTCCATTCTTTTCCTCTTATATGCCGAAAAGAAGAGAGACATTTAACGGTGTCAAAGTGAGTATTTCCTCCCTCGCGGTCAATTGTTATTCTTTCATAATTGCACAAAAACCAAGGAAATATTATGAGACCATTTGTGGTTATACAGTACTTTTACTTGATGAATGACAAGTAGACAATAGTCATATTAGAAAGGATAACAATTGACTGAGACACCCAAAAAATGAATAAGACAACAATTGACTGAGAGAGAGTACATTATACTTTGTTTAATAATTTTAAATCACACTATATTTTGGTACGAATGTTAAAGAATGTAAAGAGTGTGCATGAGTGGTTCGCACACCATTATAATATTAAATTTTATAACAGATGCGAAAAAAATAACTAAAAAATAATAAAGAAAGAAATACATAGATTTACTTGGTTCACTAACGGCGTGTTAGCTACATCAAGAGGACATAAGGCCACAAGGGAGGAGGGTTTTATTAATTTTGAGAAAATGACAGAGTTTTAAATTCAGATATTTAGAAAGTTATGATATGCATAACTGTTAGGGTGAAGCTTAGAGAGTTTATATAATATTGTCTAGGACCTAATACATAAAACTTAAACCCAAATCAGAACCCTAGACCCCGTCATAGACGTTCGAAGCAACAACTAACAAATTCAAGGCATAAATTCAACATTGAATTTTAACAAATCAAAACATCCTGGAAATGGAAATAGAGCTATTTTGAAAAACAGTTCAAAGTAGAAATGAATAGGTTGATAAGGATTATAGTTGACGAAAATTCGTATGTTGGTGTTATGGCGAGGGACATAAAATTTTGGTTGTGGATTTCGTAACTTAACGTACATAATTATTTTCAGAACAAATAACTATGTACGGAGTATATTTTTGGAATTCCCCATACTACTCAACGAATCCATTTGAACCGTCCTACTTGGGCTACTATTTAAGCGGACTTGGTCATAAAATTATTAAAATTACCGGTAATGTATAACAAAAATCACATTTCATTATTGGGCCTCTTATAATTGAGGGCCCAATAATGGCCACTATATAAGAGTTGTGCCATTATTGAGCCCCTTATAATTGGCGGTCCGGTTCCATGGAACCGGTTAAACTCCCTCTAGGCCGGCCCTGCTATTGACTTAAACCCGAATGTCAAACCCACCTTTATAAATCCCATTCCACTTAACCGGACTTTTTTGCATGTCTATATTAGAGCCGACAAACGATGACATGTCCCAAAAACACGACACGAAATTAACTGGTTTGGGTTGCGAGTTGATGACTTCATTTATATAAGTGGGTTGACACGAACTCTACGCGAGATTTGATTCAATTGGGTTTAGATTAAGCTCTCAAAACACGAACCCGACACGCATGACCTATTTACTAAAGTAATCTTAATTTTTCTTAATACAACATATAAATATATTTAAACTCTCCAAATATTGACATGACAAAAGCACAACATGAATCCGACACGAAATTAAGGAGTTTAGGTTGAGGCTTAATAACCCATTTTATATGCGAGTCTACAAAAACACGACATGAAATTTAATTAGACCGAGTTCAAATTGAATGGTTCCTAACACACTTACAAGTGAATGCACACAGATCCGACACAACGTGATCTGTTAGCCAGCTCCAGTCTAAATGTGCAAACCAAGCCCATCCGAAGTTGTGCACTACTCACCACCAACAGCCCAACAACACAAGTCACCGACCCACAGGAATAAGAAACTACCGCTTGGTAGTTGGTACACAGTAACTCCTAAATTTTACTGTTTCTGGGACAACCCGAAAATTTATATTTACACGAAAGTTAAAAAAACCGCCTTAATCCGATAACCTCCTTTACCATTTTCCAACTTCCATTTTGTTTTTTTTGGCTCTTCTTCTCTCATACTCCGTATTATACTCTATACTTCAAGGTAAATTCCAACTCTAATTTATGTTATTAATCTTAATTTCTATAGTTCTCCTGTATCCTTTGTGCAATTATAACTCTGATTATATAATACGGAGTAATAACTTAATAAGACCGTGTAAGACGGTTTTTTTATTGGTTAAACACTCATTTATTACTGTCGATATATATGAGGTAGCATATAAAACAACGTTTGTATTGTTAGCAACGGTCTTACACAATAACTATGGGTAAAACTTGTATTGCTGAATTTTTTTTACAGCTTACCTCTTAGCCCTAAGGTATTTTTAGGGTGTGGTGTTAATTTCTTGTTAATTTATTAAACATGGTAAATTTCCTTTAGATATGAAAATTTTACAGTGATATGAATTCTACATGTTCTGGGAGTGTTACTCTGTTACTTTTTTAGTGTTTTTTTGAGGTGTTACCATGTTTGATTGTTTTTATTTTATTAAATTTAGAAATTGATTTGTAAGTGTTATGGATGATGATAGCGCGCCACCGCGAGGTATTGAGTTTCAGTACCACCCCTTTTGGTTGGGTATCAGCTCGTTTCACAATTTAGTCTATCGATTGTGATTAAGTCGAGAATCAAGGTTTCAAAATTAAAACAGTTTCCTTTTGCGACGATGGTTAAATTCTCGGAGTGTTGTTTTTTTCCCCTTACTCCTTCATGGTCAAGCGAATACATATGGTAGCTCGTTGAACAGACAATTTAGATGGGTTTTGGTTCGGTTATTTCGGGTTTGAGCCATGTCTGCTTGGGTGTTTTGAGGTCGTCTTTCAGGATTGTGATTATTTAGGTTTTTGTGTCAAATTAGTCATTGCCGGTCTCATAAGCCATTTGAGATCGGTTAATGTAGGGCGAGCTCATATCGGGTTTGGTCAATTAAGTTTTAGGTCTACTTTAAGGGATTCCACAATTTCCACAAACCAACCAAACAAACATGTGGCTTTCATAGTTTCATCATTCATGTACACCTTAGCCTTACTTGCACACACCTTAAAAAGCTTCCAAGAAGGTCATCATTCATTACTCCATCCTCAAAACAATTTCTAACCAAGCACGTATAGTTGTGGAATTTTATCATGTGAGCTTTTGAAAAGGAAAGTGCACATTGTTCTAATGAATAGTACTATCAAATTCCTGTAAGCACTTATTTGAGCTCGTTAAATCTTCAAACCCAATGAATAGTATGTTGGTAGTACATTAGTGGTTTGATCGCCATAAAGAGTGTCAATGCGATTGGATTCAACTTTGACTCACCTTTGTAGACTTGAACTCAAGGCTTATCATTTTTTCTAATTTTATTACAAGTGTCATCGTGTAAAGAATGATTTGTGTTTATGTTTATACGTTTGTTTTATATGAAGAGAAATATTGTGAAATTCTGAGGGGAAGAGCTTCTTGCTTCTATATTAGAAATTTCTTAGGCATTCTTAAAGGCTAGTGCTTTCTTTTGTGTAGAATTGTTGGTGTGGAGTGACATCATTGAGAGCTATTTGGATGATGGCTTCACAACTTTTCGGGGGTAAAGTCTCTATGACATTTACTAACATTCAGAAAAGGTGGACTTTTACAAAACCGACAACTGTCGTAAAGTCTCCGGCTCGTTCATCTGGAAGTTGTTTTGCATCTTCAGTGGCTCTTCAGAATAATGAAGATGTGTTCAACCACTCCCGTCTTTGTGCTGATAGAAGAAAATTGTCTCTGGGTGATGCTGTTGTTCGCAGTAGAAAGCATCCTTTACAGAACCTTTCAGTTTGCCAAGTGAGTTCAGATTGTAGCATCGAGCCTTGTGATGTTGAGGAGCCTCATGATGTGGTGGAAGGAATTACTGTGGGAAAGGAAAATATTGTTAATGGTGTAAGGTTTGAGTTTCTATGATATTTCCTACTTCTGATCTGTTTAATTTAATTTATCTGGGTGGCCTTCAATATTTGAAGGCCATTCTTTGGATGCATCCATGCTAGAGTTGAACATGATAGCTTAATATTTATTTTATCCAAATGCTGCTGTATGGTTCTGTTTGTAATTCCTCCTAGGTATTCCTTGTATCGTGGCTATTTAAATCAAGGTTGCCATCTTCTTTAAGAATACGCCACATCCGTTACGACATATGTTTAGAGTGTTTACTATGCTGAGTTGCTGATTAAGTAAGCGTCATGATAAGATATGAAGGAACCAATATGCAATTCGACGGGGATCGAGTGCCTTTGGTGATCCATATTTGAATAATTCATTATGACTACGTCAGACTTGTATATCTAATAAGACCGCTAAGTGTTTTGTGCGCCATGTTTCTTATTCCTTTTCTGCAAGTCTACTGACCAACTTAACGCTTTTGCAAATTTGAATTACCATAGCCTGCTAACTTTTTCTCGTACTAGTGATTACACTTGGCCGCTTATGCCATCCTCATTTTGTTTTATTCATTGCATAATTCAGGTATAAAGCGAACGTGCATTATTTCTATGATGTAGTAGTAGCTGTAGACGCTAATCTGCCCTATATGGATGTTCATTTTGGGAGGTTTATATGCTTACTCATTTGGCATTTTGAGCTGAATGTTCTGCTATTCTAACTGCCAAAAGTCTTCTATTTTTGTGCAGTGAGTCGATATCTAAGTCTGTAGATCAACTAGATTCTTCAGCAGAGAGATCTCATCTTTCTCCAAAACAATCACAATCTCATGGTATAAAACATGAGCTTATAATGTTGTCGTTGCCAGCAATTGCTAGCCAAGCCATTGATCCTATGGCACAGCTAATGGAGACAGCTTATATTGGCCGATTAGGTGGAAACTGAAATTTGGTCAACTCTTTTGCACTTTTTTTGAGATAGAAGCTAATTTTCTTCCCACAAACACGAATTCTCTCCCACTCATGATTGTGAATGCTTCAAAGCTGTTAGTAATCAGCTAGTAAGATTTCCTTGAACTTGCAGAAGTGAACTATCTTATGTTATTTTTATTAAAGTTAAGTTATTCTGTGCAGGGCCTATACAACTGGCAGCAGCCGGTGTTTCAATATCAATTTTCAATATAATATCAAAACTATTTAACATGCCACTGCTAAGTGTTGCTACTTCTTTTGTAGCTGAAGACATCGCACAATCTTCAGGTAAAATGTTGTGCGCATAGTTATTTTGGTATTTTTTTTGGGTCATTGAATTATTTATAGATCTTAAAAATTATCATTTATGCATGCTGTAGATGGTCAGGGAGAGAACACTAATGGAAAACCTCATCATGGAGAAATTAAAAGAAAGCAATTATCATCAGTCTCCACAGCTTTATTGCTCGCTCTAGGCATTGGAATTTTTGAGGCTTCAGCATTGCTTTTGGGATCTGGACCTTTCCTTAGCTTGATGGGTGTTTCATCAGTAAGTTTTGAACAGCTTTAAGCTGTCTAGCCTGCTGTTCTGTGTGAGGTGTCTTTCTGTATGACCAGTATGAAAATCGGATGGAACGTGTCCGATGCTCACATCTGAATGATCATAACTGTGGTATTTAATCTTGGATAATTGATTGCAGAATTCTTGTGGCAGCTTGATCTTAGTTATTGTGCATAAATGTGACCCATTTTGTCTCAATAAAGTTGGTGCACCCTCCGAAACCTTGATAATTTGGTCATGATTTGGTGTTACGGACTCACGACCTCTATAATGCTGTAATCATGATCAAAACACTTTTTCCTTGTATTAGGTTGGTTATCGTCTAATTGATCTCTTGTCTGTAGCTAAACGCTTGTCATGATAATGTCTAATTATTTATGTAATTTAGTGGATAATATTCTCGTACCAATATAAATGATGTCTGTCTGTACTCAAAATGCCCTTGCAGGATTCTCCGATGCGAGGCCCAGCACAAAGATTTTTGTCACTTAGAGCTCTTGGTGCCCCTGCTGTCGTACTTTCTCTGGCTCTCCAGGGTATTCTCAGGGGCTTCAAAGATACAAAAACTCCTGTCTTCTGTCTAGGCATGTCCTATAATTGTCTTTGGTGTTTACTTTGGATTTCTTTCCTGTTCTATATTATTGAGCTTTCCCCTTATTTGTGTCACTTCGATACTTCACTTAGGATGTGTCACGTGTCTAACAAGTCGACATTACAACACTCCATCTTAGGATGAAAACATAAAAGGTTTCACACTAATACACTATCAACGTGTCTGGCATTCCGATACTGTGTTGGGTCCGACACCTGTGTAGTTGAGTTAATGGGGAATAGCCCTCTCCAGTAGTTCGTCTAATCTCTAGCATTTGGTTTGGTAAATATGTGGTTCGTAAACTTTTATCCCCCCCCCCCCCCAATTAAAGTTTTCTTTTTCGTTTATTTCACTCTCTTGTCTTCTGTCTTTGTTTGCAGGTGTCGCAAATTTTGCAGCCATATTTCTGTTTCCATTATTTATAAATGTTTTTCAAATGGGTGTCACTGGAGCAGCTCTTGCGACTGTTGCGTCTCAGTATGTCTTTCATTTATTCCGTTACTTGCATCATGTATATGTTACCTTTGTACTTCTTTTTTTAGGGAAATGTTACCTTTTTACTTGTAATAGCTTAAGAGCTTAATTATCTAGCTCTCCTTATCACCTTCTTTAGTATCTTCGTTACAGGGGTGACACCGCATTTGAGTCCTCTAATTAATTTAAATTTAAATTTAATGTTTATTAAGACTGTGCTGTTATGTTCTCTTCTTAGGTATATAGGAAGCTTCTTGATGCTTTGGTTCCTCAGCCAGCGAGTTGTGTTATTACCTCCTAAACTGGGAGATCTGAAATTTGGGGTCTACTTAAAGTCTGGTAAGTGTCAAAATTTGCTAACAAGAAACATTTGCAACTTTGCATTTTTACAAGCTCGTGTTGCGCTTTGACTCCTCGAGTGTTCTGGCACATTTTATTTTCTTGCGTTTCCTGTGCAAAGTGCTGTAAAAGTAACTAGAGTATGTTTTATGAGTTTTCTTTTAAATTTTTTGTTGTAAATTTCAAGGTGGCTTTCTTATTGGAAGAACTCTAGCTGTCCTGATAACTATGACAATTGGCACCTCAATGGCGGCTCGCCAGGGTCCATTAGCTATGGCTGCTCACCAGATCTGCTTGCAAGTGTGGTTGGCTGTCTCCCTTTTGACTGATGCGTTGGCTGCTTCTGCTCAGGTACGATGTTGCTCAACTAGAATGTCGCCCTATATGAGGTCTTGTATTAATATTATGGAGTATAATATATTGTGAGACCATCTCATATAAATCCCAAACCATATCCTCATTATCCCACTAAAAACCGAAATCAAGAAATAACTGCCCGATAATATAATAAAGGAAAAACTGAGAATCTCATATTAAAATTCTCTCATATGAGATTTGGCGGTCTATATTTGTATTTGTGCTTACTCTCGACTTAAGTAATTACGTCTATTGTATATATTGTCAAAAAATATTTTTTTTTTCTTTCTGGCGTGGATAATGTCAGGCCCTCGTTGCTACCTCTATGTCAAGGGGTGACTATGATACTGTGAAGGAGCTGACTAACTTCGTTTTAAAGGTTAGTTTTCATCATCCAATCTTTAGTTTATTTTGCTGAGTTTCTAATGTCTCGCTTCTTTTGTGCATCATCTGGTGCAGCCAACTAGCCAAGTAGTTCCTCATTTCTTCCTTAACTTATCGCAGATTGGAATATTCACTGGTGGTGTATTGGCCATTATTCTGGGATCATCTTTTGGTTCTTTAGCGAGTTTTTTCACAAAGGATGCTCAAGTACTACAAATTGTAAAGACCGGCACTTTGGTAAGAAATTGGAGACGATTTATTTTAAAGGCAGGAAAACAATTTGTTTATGAAAGCCATACGCCTAGGAAATCTATCAATACAAATTCGTATAAATATTACGAAAAAATGTTTCCAAAACGATGATCTCTAAAACTAAGGATGCAACGCGTCTGCTGTTCTGCGTACCCTATTGCATCATTGTTTTTTAATATATGCTAATTGGACCTTTGCTAACAGTTTGTCAGTGCAAGTCAACCACTCAACTCTTTGGCTTTTATTTTCGATGGTCTTCATTATGGTGCTTCTGATTTCCCCTATGCGGCTGTTTCCATGGTATGCCCAGGAAATTTAAATAAAATTTTTGGCTTAAGAGTGCTTTGGAACATCAATATTACCGACTTAATGACTTACCCTTGATTGACAGATGTCAGTAGGGGCAATATCCTCTGTATTTCTGCTGTATGCTCCTACAGTAATCGGTCTTCCTGGTGTATGGCTTGGGCTCTCTCTATTTATGGGATTGCGCATGGCGGCAGGATATTTCAGGTGCGTGATTTGGATCACCATTTTTTTTGTTGGATGATTTGACCAACACATTACACATCGAATCCATAAGGACAGATCACTGCATTGTTTTTGGCCTCATTTGACGGAATTATTACTTTATTGTACATTAGAATCAGTTTTTACCTTTTGTTGATAAATAGCATTGGCGTCATTTTACAGAATACTATCAAAGAACGGTCCATGGTGGTTCTTGCACACAACCTCCTCTCCACAACACAAGGTAGGTAGCTAATAATATTCTTTGGTTTTATCTAAATCCGTCTCACTTTCGTCAATCTGCCTAAGTCAAGTGGTGACTATCAATTTATCATTATGTTAACAAAGACTATATATATGGTCAATCTGCCTAAGTCAAGTGGTGACTATCAATTTATCATTATGTTAACAAAGACTATATATATGGTCAATCTGCCTAAGTCGGCTTTTGGTTTCTCTTCCTTTCAGAGCCTCAATCAGTTGGGAAGCAATTAAAGTGGGAAGTGGGAAGTGTTATCAGCATACTGGAGTATAGCAATCTTTGAGGCATCAAACTTTAGGCTTTGCCGCTTTGGTAATATGGTATGGTTGGTTCAGTTTGTCGCAAATGAGTAGTAATTCATTTTGGTAGTTTTCCTGGCCATAGTTACCCGGTAAAGTGGATCCTTCTGTGTACATAGACATCCATCTCAGGTAAGTTTTGTGAAATTAGGGTTCGTATGATAGTACATCCAAACTGAGCTCACTGGTGAGCTGTGTAGTTAGCCATAGGTTCACGAACATTTACTTTGGGATCATCCCATTTACGTGTATGTCGCTCCACTGCTCCTGAATTCACAAGTTGGTGGTATCACTTGTGATTTGTGAAGCGCGCCACTTAATAAAAACTATCCATTTTAGCTCTATCAACGACCCTTTTTCTTGTAATTATGGTCTGGTTTAAAAATATTTGTATACTCAGACAGTCACCCAAGAGATTAGTTTTCGTAAACAATGCAATCTTTTTTTGTCATCTTGTTGTGAACAATGTCGATACTGGAACTTTGAATGCAAGGTAAGACGATCATACACAAGAATTATTTGAAGGCATGAGAAATACTCCGGCGGGGAAATTTTACCTGTTTTACTATCCTCCAGTCATCGGAGTAAGTTTTATACGGAGTAGATAATTATGAGATTAGCCTTGTCATCGTATACGGTCTTAATTATTCCTGTTGACTGGTCTAAATATGTAAAATATCATTTGTATTTGTTTTTGTCAGCATATTTTGTGTGTATATTTATTTATAATCTGACTATTTGATAGAGAAAGGCCTTCATATACAAATTGATGTTGATTACTGGAATTTGCATAATCTTCTTGCTAGTGTTAAGCCAATGAGAGAAGACTAGTCGGAAGTTGATATAATACGAAATAATCTTTATTTATTGATCGAATATTACTGTTAATTAATGTGAAGTTATTTTTAAGAAACACGGTAATACATCGTCACGCAAAAATTAGAACAATACAAGATAATCCATTTTAGTAGGGTACATTTTTGTGAATTTAGCCCTTTCATCTATTTATTAGCAAGCTTAATATGAAGACCATTTTTGAATGTTAAAATGGGAGTCCGAGCAATTTCTCCACCCTTGATTTTCTTCCACCTATTATAATAAATCCAGGAAAATTAATTAGCCTCTTAAGAAAAATATTAGTGCAATAAAATGCACAAGGGTGATGTTAAATTCCATAATTTTCTCGACGGTCTTTAATATCCGTTTAGTTGCATATAAGGTACTCGATTTTAAATACTAATATTGCTACATTTACGTTATATGGATAAGGAATTATTTTGACCCAACGACCCTCTTTTAAGTTATATACTTGGATTTTTGTTTCTTTCACTGCTTCCGATTAAGATTTACTATAATTTCTAGTTTTTTTTTCCTACGAGACCACAACTCCGCCCTTGCACTTCTCGCTCAGCTTGTGTTCTTAACCGGGGAGGTTATCGTAAACTAGTAATGGAGGGAGATGTACCTATGTTCTGTAATGAGGACGTGAAGAAAGACAGACATCAAAACCTTGGCAAATTCAGCTCCAGCACATTGCCTGGTTCCACCACCAAACGGCATGAAATTTTTCGCGATCACATCTGGTTCTATCCCCTACATAGTACAGTGATCAGTAAACACTATCAGAAAAGGGCAATTTACGCATCAGCAATAATCACGGTAAACTGTAAAAGTAGCTAGTAATTTTGCGGAAATTAACCTCCCAACGATGTGGATTGAAGGTTAGTGGATCTTTGTAAATATCAGAGTTGTATTGAGGTGCAGATGTAATCAGCATGATTGTCCATCCTGCTGGAATTGTGTATCCTGTCCATTAATTTTCTTCATTAGCTTACGGTCATCACTAAACTAAAAAGACGATAAATGTGACCCCAGCTCCAAAGGGCCCCGTCACAGCGTGGTAACGGGCCAAGGGGGTAGAATTTACTCATCCCCTGTGTGTTGAGATCATATGAAGACGGTTTTCAGGCGACTCATCAAGAAATAAGTTCAAGAAGTGCACTGACCACGAGAAAAGTAAATGTCGCGAAAATGGGCTTGTAAGTCATAACCAGACAATGTCTAGTTGGAATCATACCATTAATCTGAATATCTTTCAATGTTTTCCTGAGTAATCCCAGTGAAACATTTCCGAGTCGCAAAGATTCATTAATCACCTGAAATTCATAGCAATATATCAATAATTTTTGCAGAACAGAGAAACATAGACTATATTTCGCTGCCAAGAAAAGATTAGAAGTTTTGAAGTACTTGAAGCGAGTATTTCATTGATTTCACTTCGGTCCAAGTCAGGGGAGAATCAGGAACTTCTCTGTTCTTCAGAATTCTGTAATGCTCTTCCTGATAATAATCAACAATTTGGTCATAACCTCGCAAATAAATCGACTAGAAAATGTTTCAAGTAAATAAGTAAATAAAAGGCCACAAATTTTAACCTCTAGTTCCTCCAAGACATGAGGATTTTCTGACAAGAACTTGAAGACTAAAGTTAAAGTCATGGAAGTTGATTCCGAGCTTGCAAACAGAAGTCCAAACATGATCTGTAGGATGAAATCCTCGGTCAAGAATGTCTCGACATTGATGTCTTTAAGGGCATGGTCTAGGAAGTCGCCACGATAAGTCTTTGGTGAAGCCAACCTCTTCTTTAACGTGGCTCCCATCATCTCCATAACCTCCTTTCGGCTCTGAAAATGCATGTCAATTAATCTTGGTTCAGTTATACGGAGCAATGAGTTTCGTATGAGTCTGTCTCACAAGTGAGACCAACCCGAATACTTAAATGTTACTTTAGCTATACCTTTAAGCAGTTGTGATATGTTGTGCCAGGAATGTTTAGTGGGAAAGACAGAAGGCCTTGTGATATATGAGCAAATTTTTGCCCTATTCTGTCCTTGCTTGTGTCGGAATCATACCCAAATAACTGTTCTGCTACAAACTCTATAGTCATCTTCATATCGCCAAAACCAGAGTTGAAAAAAAAAATACAAATTAGACGGAAATGAATATAAATGCTTAAGCAAGTTAAAACGATACCCATACCCAAACTTTTGTATTGGCTAGAAAGGACGATTTATGCATATGCCAGCTAGTTTAGCTGATAAAGTCACTAAAGGTGGTATGACCAAAAGTAAGTTATAGTTAAGAGGGAGATTGTGTAGTTACTGTTAAGGCAGCTTCTTTGACATCAACGGATTCTTGAGTCGACCATTGACGTAATGATTTTCGAGCTAATTCTTCGATTTTAGGGAGTAACTTGTCCTTTAGGCTCTCTGAGCCAAAATGACTTAATGTGATGTTCCTAAGGTACTTATGCACAAGACCAGCAGCATTAGTCCTTTTTTCCCCTTCATGAGCAAAGAGCTTAGAAAATGTGTCTAAATACCACATTTCCACTAGCCTCCCCTCTTGTTGGACTATATACTTGTTGAAACTCGGGTCGGCTGACATTACCACCGGTCTCCCTACAAGTCGGGTTTGGAAGATCGGCCCATACCTAAATAAACATCCAACACATAACGTCAACAACATATCCAAAGTTGAAATTTTATATATTAATTAGACGGATTTTATTATGTTTACCGTTGAATTCTGTCCTTAATGAACGAAGGGAGGTCAAGTGAGTAACTCGGCATAAGAAGCTGAAGGGTTTCGCCTATAAGAGGGAAACCCTTAGATCCCGGAGGTAGAATTACACGATTAATTCTCGAATTTCTATTCTTAAATACCAAGCCAATGATTAATATCACTACCAAAGTTGTAACATAGCATAAGATTATAGAAGACATGGTTTTTTAATAAATTCCCCAAGAGATTATATATATTGTGTTACTATTACTAACAATTTTTTTAGCCAAGAAAACACAAAATAAAGAAATGGATTGGAATAGAAAAATTGAGTAGATAAGCTAAGTTGGTGAAATTGAATTGTTTTTGGGTACGTTTTATATAATATCAACAAGTTGGACGATGCATCAATATTTGATCATGGACAAATACGTGAAAGGATTACAAGTTAAATACGATGGTATAAGCACAAATTTTAATGACACAAGAGATTTTCTTATAATTGGTCACTAAATCTTGGAATGTTTATATTAAACAAGTACTTAGTAGTCACTAAGATTAATTCAACGTTTTTAGAGGTCTTTAATTTGTTTGACAATGAGATTAACCCGTCTTACAAAAAAAAAAAAGTAGTCAGATTATCCGACTTTGATTAAAATAATCCTCTTAAAAAAAGGTAAATAAATGAATACGACAAAATGTATTTAGACTATTATATTATTTCGTATTTTGAAAAAAACAGCATGAATTATGAAGTCCTTTACGTGAAATTAATTCCCTCATCAATCAAACTACATTATCGGTCTAATTTGACCACTAAATTGCGAAATAAATTTGATTTTGCTGGTCGGGTCTTGTTCAATTATTTTCAAAAATTAATCTTTTTTAGTTGACACAGACCTAAAGATTATCTGACGTTGAGATGTATCTTTGTTTATAATCGTTGATACCAATATACAAGTCAACATCCCTTTTTTTTGGTGACAAGGATGAAGGGAACATCCCATCTTTGCATCTCCTAGGTGGCTAAGTCTAAAATTAGAATTAGTTATAATAGGAGCTAATAATTATTATTGCATATTTTTATTGTTTTTATAAGTTTTTCTTTGATTAAAATAACAAGGTTGCTGTGGTGTAGTGGTATCACGGCAGTCCTTCTCAGTTCACGCTGGGTCACTGAAAACCCGGGTTCAATTCCCGGCAGCAACAACTTTTTCTACCTTTTTTAAAGAAATACTCCGTATTACTTGATTGTGCCTTAGAGGCAGACATTTTTTTTAAAAAAAAAATTTACTTGATTGTTCAAAGATAGAATTTCAACCCCCTGTCCTCACCTTCTCTATTAAAGTTTAACATAAAATCACTTTTTTTTTTTTAAAATTAGCGCACAATGTTGCGAGTGAAAATCGAACCCCCAACTTCGTAAAAGTGTTCTTACCGCTTGAGCTACCTCTTGTTCTCATAAAACCTCTTATTTTACACGAAAAAATTCTTATAAACCACATTTCAAGGTTCGTCATATTACTTTTTAAGACATGACTTCACTTCTTACTTTTTCATTTTTCTTATAATATCATGGTGTTAATACTTCCTCGAGTTTGTAAAATAATTTACGAAAGGTCACTTTTGATTATCAAAATTTACTTTTTTTAGTCATAGATGTAAAATTACTCAATAACTATATCGATACAAAAAAGAGCGTCATAAATAAGAGTATATTATCATTTGTCGCCGAAAAAAATTGCGCCCCCCCTAGACGAAAAGTCTGCGTCCGCCCCTGGTTACAACCATGTTCAATGTATTAGCTTTGGTTTATGTACTAACGTTTATGTGAGTTTAGAAACTACCAATGTCATAGTCTAGAATCTTTCATGTTGTATTATAAACTCCATGCTTCATAATAAAACACAACAATCAAGGTTTTCAAGCAATATGAATTACTCTCCCTTCTCTAAATCTAATAATATGTGTCCTTAAAATTATTATAGTGGGCCCTTTAAATATCGAACCAGTTAATACAAAATCTTTGTTCGCAAGATCATTTTTTTCTTCTTATTCTTCATATTGCTTTCATGTTTATACTTCCATTATTGTTCCATTTCGTAAGTTAATTGTGCGTCATATATACACTAGAACTTAGTTGATAAGTTCATATCATAGTGACAACATTATTAATTTAATTTTAGGGTTACTAGATTTTAATTGGATAGAAAGAGTTCATACCTTGTTGGTTATTTTGAATTTGTAGTTTTTTTTTCAATTGTCGGGTCGGGTCTGGCTCTGACTTAAATCGCTTACAGGTGGGTTAGTCATGTCAATTGTTAGCTCTGGGCGAGTCATGTCAATTGTTTGACTATGAGATTAACATGTCTTACAAAACGTATACTCATGGTATCAGACTTTGATTAAGATAACCCTTCAAAAAAAAGGTAAATAAATAAATGAGACGAAATTTGTTTGGACTATTATATTATTCCGTATATCGAAAAACAAAGCATGAATTATGAAGTCCTTTACGTGAAATTAATTCCCGTATCAATCAAACTATTATCGGTCTAATTTGACCACTAAATTGCGAAATAAATTTGATTTTACTGGCCAGACCCTGTTCAATTCTTTTCAAAAATTAATCTTTTTAGTTGACACTGACCTAAAGATGATCTGACTTTGAGATGTATCTTTGCGTATAATCGTTGAAACCAATATACAAGTCAACATCCCATTTTTTTTTTTGGTGACGAGGGAACATCCCATCTTTGCATCTCCGTGGTGTGGTGGCTAAGTATAAAACAGAATTATAATAGGAGCTAACGGTAATTGCATACTCCCTCCATTATAGAATATATGTTGTTGAGGATCTTGGTAAAAATTATTGTTTATATGACGTTTTGTAGTATACAATGAATTTGCTTTTTAATTTAGAGTTTCCATCTGACTTTTTCACTTCCAATCTAATCAATTTGAAGAGGTAGAGGGACTCTTTTGCAGCGATTATCAGTAACTATGTTTAGCCGAATGGAATATATGTGGCAGTTTTACTATTTCCAAAGCCCACTTACACTCTTTAATTAATGCCATAATGATGGGTAAAAAAATTTGTTAATATCTGTTTTTTTCCTAAAACGTCATCTATTCTATAATGGAGGGATTTATTGTTTTTATAAGTTTTTCTTTGATTAAAAGAATAAGGTTGCTGTAGTGTAGTGGTATCACGGCAGTCCTTCTCAGTTCACGCTGGGTCACTGACAACCCGGGTTCAATTCCCGGCAGCAACAATTTTTCTATTTTCTATTTTTTGCTAAGAAAAACAAATTAAAGAAATTGAGTAGAGAAGCTGAGTTGATAAGATATACTTCATTGTTTTTGGGTACGTTTTATATAATATCAACAAGTTGGACGATGCATTAATATTTGATCATGGACAAATACGTGAAAGGATTAGAAGTTAAATAATCGTAAAAGCACAAATTTTGTGACACAATAGATTTTCTTATAATTGGTCACTAAATCTTAAAATGTTTATACTAAACAAGTACTCAATAGTCACTAAGATTAATTCAACGTTTTTAGAGGTCTTTAATTTGTTTGACGATGAGATTAACCCGTCTTACAAAAACATTACTCATGATATCCGACTTTGATTAAAATAATTCTCCTAAAAAAAATGAGACGAAATGTGTTTAGACTATTAGCGAGAAAATCATGAATTATATTATTCCGTATATCAAAAAACAAAGCATGAATTAGGAATTCCTTTACGTGAAATTAATGCCCATATCAATCAAACTATTATCGGTCTAATTTAACCACTAAATTGCGAAATAAATTTGATTTTAATTTGCTGGCCGGGTCTTGTTCGATTCTTTTCAAAAATTATTTTTTTTTAGTTGACATGGACCTAAAGATTATCTGATGTTGAGATGTATCTTTGTTTATAATCGTTGATTACAATATACAAGTCAACATCCCCCTTTTTTTTTGTGACAAGGATGAAGGGAACACCCCCATCTTTGCATCTCCTAGGTGGTTAAGTCTGAAATAGAATTAATTATAATAGGAGCTAATAATTATTACTGCATATTTTATTGTTTTTAAAAGTTTTTCTGTGATTTAAAGAATAAGGTTGCTGTGGTGTAGTGGTATCACGACAGTCCTTCTCAGTTCACGCTGGGTCACTGACAACCCGAGTTCAATTCCCGGCAGCAACAACTTTTTCTACTATTTTTTAAGAAATATTACATACTTAAAACTGAAATATCTGTTTTTTTACGGATACTAATCCATAGAGGAACATTACATTATTATTATTCAGAATAATGTGTTAGAGTCATGTTCAATGTATTAGCTTTGGTTCATGTACTAGCATTTATGTGAATCTAAAAACTACCAATGTCCTAGTCTGTGTCCTTAAAACTATTATAGCGGGCCCTTTAAATATCGAACCATTTAATACAAAAACTTTGTTCGCATGATCATTATTTTTTGCTTATTCTTCATATTTCTTTCATGTTTATACTTCCATTATTGTTCCATTTCGTAAGTTAATTGTGCGTCATATATACACTAGAACTTAGTTGATAAGTTCATATTATAGTGACAACATTATTAGTTTAATTTTAGGGTTACTAGATTTTAATTGGATAGAAAGAGTTCATACCTTGTTGGTTAGTTTGAATTTATAGTTTTTTTTTAATTGTCGGGTCGAGTCTGGTCTGGCTTAAGTCGCTTACAGGTGGGTTAGTCATGTCAATTGTTAGCTCTGGGCGAGTCATGTCAATTGTTTGACTATGAGATTAACATGTCTTACAAAACGTATACTCATGGTATCAGACTTTGATTAAGATAACCCTTCTAAAAAAAGGTAAATAAATAAATGAGACAAAATTTGTTTAGACTATTATATTATTTCGTATATCGTAAAACAAAGCATGAATTATGAAGTCCTTTACGTGAAATTAATTCCCGTATCAATCAAACTATTATCGGTCTAATTTGACCACTAAATTGCGAAATAAATTTGATTTTGCTTGCCGGGCCTTGTTCAATTCTTTTCAAAAACTAATCTTTTTTAGTTGACACGGACCTAAAAATTATCTGACTTTGAGATGTATATTTGCGTATAATCGTTGATACCAATACACAAGTCAACATCCCATCTTTTTTTTTGGTGACGAAGGAACATCCCATCTTTGCATCTCCTTGGTGGCTAAGTCTAAAACAGAATTATAATAGGAGCTAACAGTTATTGCATATTTTATTGTTATTATAAGTTTTTCTTTCATTAAAAGAATAAGGTTGCTGTAGTGTAGTGGTATCACGGCAGTCCTTCTCAGTTCACGCTGGGTCACTGACATCCCGGGTTCAATTCCCGGCAGCAACAACTTAGAGAAGCTGAGTTGATAAAATGAATTGTTTTTGGGTACGTTTTATATAATATCAACAAGTTGGACGATGCATTAATATTTGATAATGAACAAATACGTGAAAGGATTATGAATTAAATACTGGTATAAGCACAAATTTTGTGACACATTATATTTTCCTATAATTGGTCACTAAATCTTGGAATGTTTATATTAAACAAGTACTTAGTAGTCACTAAGATTAATTCAAGGTTTTTAGAGGTCTTTAATTTGTTTGACAATGAGATTAACCCGTCTTACAAAAAAATTACTCATGATATCCGACTTTGATTAAAATAATTCTCCTAAAAAAAAAAATGAGACGAAATATGTTTAGACTATTAACCAGAAAATCATGAATTATATTATTCCGTATATCAAAAAACAACGTAATTGCTCTTTCATGGACAAGTTTTACTCTTTCATGGACTTTTTGTTCATAATTTTCCACCACCTACCCTTCTTCTAAAAAGAAGAAAAAAACTCTATCTTTCTCATTCCACTTAAAAATTTAACCAATGTTTAGCAAATTCAACCATTATACAACCAAATTCACATATTATCAATTAGTAATTCCATTTAATAAATATGTAAACACCAATTTATTATGACAATTTAATAACATACACATAGTTTTAAGGATTTTTTTTTATAGAAATTAGGGTTTCATTGAAAGAGGTGGCTGGAAGGGGGAGGGCTGGTGGCGGACGCAGAGAGGGGTGCGAAAGTATGATAGTCGTACGAGGGGTGCCGGTAGGCGAGCAACGACGGCAGAGAAGGGGGGAAGGCCGGTGGTAAGCGAAGTGACAGTAGTTATTGTGCTCATTATCCGCATGAGGGATTGGGGGATGACGACGGTAAGCAGGGGGGCTGGGGGATGACGGCGGTTAAGGAGGGGGTTGGGAGATGTCGGTGGTGCAGTGGCGGTGACACGGTGGACCAAATAACGATGCGTGTGTGGTTGGGCCGCTACATTTGTCTTGTGGTTCGACAAGGAGAAGGGTTATGGAAAGGGCGAGTCTGGGAGGCGGACGAGGGGTAGGGCAGGGCAGTGGTGGTGATGCGGTGGAGCATAAGGTGGTAGGGTGGTGGCGGCAGGATTGGTAGGGAGAAGGTTGAAAGAGAGATTAGGAGTGAGAACAAACTTGAAAAATATGGTCTTAAAATACTAGGGGTAAAGTGGTCAATTTTGTCCATGAAAGAGTAAAATGTGTCCATGAAAGAGCATGACCCAAAAACAAAGCATCTACTATATACTAAAGAGAAAACATTGGTCACTCATTTTCAAGTATTAAACAAATTTAAACTAGGTGGGACCCCCCATATTCTTACTTCATAATTAATTAGTCTCTTTCATAATTTTGTTAAATAATTATTCTTTCTCTTTCATTCTTTCACCATCTTTTCTTAGTATAATTACATTTCAATAATTTTGCTTTAATGAATCTAATATGAAATCGTACATTACAACATCAACATACAAAACTTAAATGAACATCTAAAAAGTACATATAATAAAAAAAAAATTGCGATAACCCATACAATTTTTAAAAACAATTTTAAAATTCTGGAAGTTGTGCACATTTATCCAAAGGAAAATTTATACAATAAATAATAACAGGTAAAAAATAAAATATTGTAACGAAAACTAAATGAGTCAGATCATTAGAAAAAAATTACTTATTGAAAAACAGAATACTTAGAAGAAAGAAAAAATATGAAGGTGGATTATTTCGGATTTAAAAGTATCCCGTGCATTTTTTTTGCACGGGATTAAAACTGGTGAAGTAGGAATTCCTTTACGTGAAATTAATGCCCATATCAATCAAACTATTATCAGTCTAATTTGACCACCAAATTGCGAAATAAATTTGATTTTGCTGGCCGCGTCTTGTTCAATTCTTTTCAAAAATTAATCTTTTTTAGTTGAGACGGACATAAATATTATCTGACGTTGAAATGTATCTTTGTTTATAATCGTTGATACCAATATACAAGTCAACATCCCTTTTTTTTTTCCGGATCGTAAAACATCGACGACGTTTTAGAAAATATCGACGACGTTTTTTTTTTTAAAAAGACGCATCTTACCCTTACCCCCTCTCTCCCTACACTAACACTCTCTCAAACTAAAAACTAAAAACTCAACCCAAAAATCTCACTTCCACCACCGCCACATCCACCGCCCCTGCCGCCACTGCTGCCGCCGTCGGAGCCGCCGCCTACCCCCCTGCCACCACCTTGCCGCTGGCCGTATTCCGGTGAGTCTTTTCTTTTTTTTGAATTTCTTAGATCTATTTAGTTTTTGTTAATTAATTTTTTTTTGGATTTGTTGTTAATTTCTTGTTGTTGTTGGTTGTTTATACTATAGATTTATGATTTTTTTATCCTTTGTTGGTTAGATCTAAGTCCCACAAATTTGATTAGTTAAGTATTAGATTTGTTGTTTGTTGTTGTTGTTTATGTGTTGTTGTTAATTTGTTGTTGTTTGTTAATTAAGTAATAGATCCGATAATAGTCCCACAATTCAAGTTTTTTGTTTTCCCTCCAATTCCCACCATGGTTGGAAAAAAAAAAATTGGATGTCCAACCATGGTTGGACATTCAAAACACACGTCCCACCATGGTGGAATTTCCAAATTGGAAATCCTTCCATGGTTGGGAAATTGTGTTTTGAAAATCGTCCATGGGATTGCTTTTTTTATTAAAAGTCCGTCTATAGTTAAATTTTAAAAAAATTATAAGTTGTTGATTAAATTAATTTGTTGGATGAAAATATGTTTTAGAAATATTATTACCACTAATTTCAACGTTTTCAATTGTCTAGTTAATGCAGATGGGTGATCAAGGAAAGAGCGTTATGGCCAGAGATAGAACGTTAATTAGAAATTAAATATTTAACATATATTAGTAAATCATGATCTACATACCTAAAATGTTATTAAACGGGGTTATAAAAAAAATATAGTCTAACCATGGTCAGACATTAAACTTACATGGCTAAACCATGGTCAGACATAGAACTGGATGTCTTCACCATGGCTAGACATTGAAAATAAATGTCCAACCATGGCCAGACATCCATTTCCAACGTCTGGCCATGGTCAGACGTGGGAAATGGATGTCTGGCCATGGCTGGACATTTATTTTCAATGTCTGGCCATGACTGGACATTTATTTTCAAGGTCTGGCCATGGTCATGACATCCAGTTCTATGTCTGACCATGGTATTTTTTCAATTTTCTTAAAAAAAATCCGCATTTGAATTATAACTAACTAAAACGTAACGTAAATCAATTAACATAATTAAGTATAAACAAACAATTAATGGATTTCCGGGGAAAAATTAAAATTTTGATTAATTTGTAAACATATCGAAGATTATTCGTCATTTTTTTTAGTTGAATTAGTTGTAATTTAGTGAAATTGTAAACATATCGAAGATTAATCGTCATTTGTAAACATATGTTAACGTCATCATAAATTTTGATTAATTTGTAAACATATCGAAGATTATTCGAAGATTATTCATCATAAGTATAAACATATCGATTTAGTGAAATTGTTGTTGTTGTAATTTTTTTTTTAGTTGAATTAGTTGTATTCTTTTTAGTTCAATTAGTTTTGGGAGAATTAGAGAAGAGAGAGAGGAGTCTAAGTCCATAAGGGCATTATTGTCTTTTGTAATTAAAACGTCGTCGATATTTCCTAAAACGTCGTCGAGGTTAACCAGCCGCCTTTTTTTTGTGACAAGGATAAGGGAACATCCCCATCTTTGCATCTCCTAGGTGGCTAAGTCTAAAATAAAATTAATTATAGTAGGAGCTAACAATTATTATTGCATATTGGGAATTACTCTTTTACATACGGATTTTACTCTTTCACATACATTTTTTCATAAATTTTCCATATCATACTCTTTTTTTCTAAACCTAATTAAATCAACTCTTACATAACTTTTTTTTCATTAAAATCGAATCTAATTACTTTATAAACTTAAACAATAAGTTATAATACTCCGGTAATTTTGTTGTTTAACAATTATTAATATGTTTTGTAGAAATTATTAGGATTTATCGATCAATTAGTGAAATTAATGTTTAATTGTTTATTAATTAGGTTTTACAATATCAAATTTAAAAACTGGAGAAAATCAACCCAGCGGTACGTAATTGAGCTATTGTCAATAATAGCTCCTAGAATCATGGGATTGACCATGATTTGATACCTTCCTCCTATAACTTATATTATAGCTGTTAGAATATTCTTTCCATAGATATGTCACTACCACACTTGTATAAAGAGCTAACTATGTAATTATTGTAACCCACGAAAAGTCTTACATAATATACGATCTGTTAAACCTAACATGGTATCAGAGCTAGGGAATACTCTGCCTCCTCCGTCTTCTTTCAAATCGAAAAAAAAATTAATTAATTCTTTCTCCTTATGTCGAACCCAGAAACTACCGTTATCTCTCCTCCTCAACCTGCCATTATCACTCCTCCACCAAATCAACAATACTCCATTATTCACGTTAAAAATACCGGCACTAACATCACCCAAATTGCGTTTAATGGGTCCAATTACGATGAATGGTCCCGTTCCTTTCATCTTGCTCTCATCGCAAAAGGGAAAGAAGGCTACATCGACGGCACCATCGTTCAACCCGCCGAAACTGCCGTCAATTATTCCACCTGGAGGGCCACAAACGCGTTGGTCACTGGCTGGATTTTCAATTCAATCGAACCATCTACTCGACGCACCATCTCGACTCGTCCGGAAGCGAAACAAATCTGGTTCGACATGAAGAATCGATTCTGTCAAGGTAACGACACTCGCATTTTTCAATTGGAAACAGATCTTCTTGCGTGTCGTCAAGGCCCGACAGAGTCTTTGATGACTTATTATGGCCGTCTCATCAAAATATGGGACGATATTGTTATGTTCGATCCCCTGCCACCCTGCGATTGTAACCCGTGCAGGTGTAATTGGGTCACAAAAATGGATGGCAGACGGGAGAAGAAACGGGCTCGGGATTTTCTCATGGGTCTGGATACCAGATTCGACAATGCTCGTTCCCAAATTCTAGGTATTACTCCTCTTCCTCACTTAGATCTTATCTATAATAGACTATTACAGGAAGAAGGGTTACGTTCTTTATCCCGTTCTCACTCTAATTCCAACCCCGATGTTATGGCTTTTGCCTCTCGTGCCTATAACTCCTCTCGAACCTCGGGGGGTACTTACCAGGGTAATCGTAACACACAACCAGACCGTAATAATGGGGGAGGACGAGATACACAGGGACCTCGTTCTTCTTTGTCCCTGTTCAATTCAAACTCTCAACCCGACAATTCTCGACCTTTCTGTATTGCCTGTAAAAGACATGGGCATGTGTTTCAAGCCTGCTATCGAGTCACCGGAAAATTCCCTGAATGGTGGGGTGATCGTCCCCGCGACCGAATTTATGTCGACCCGAATGACACAGACCTGAGTCGAGCAGTTTTTGTTCCGGATGTTCAAGGCCGGGCTGCTTATGAACGAAACCGCCAGACCAAAAATAGTTCTGGTCCCCCGAGAGCCCATTTGGCGTCTGGTCAGCAAGGGAGTCCGGCTCCACTTGCTCCTTCCTCTTCCTCATTGCCGGCCCTAGACAATGTCGATCTTAACTCTTTAAATGCCACGGACCTGGCTACTGTTACTCGGCTATGGCAGGAACACCAGTCCGCTCCATCTCCTAGTCACGGTAATATTTCTAAATCTCCGCTTTTATCTTGGATTATTGATACCGGAGCTTCACACCACATGTCAGGTTCCTTGTTGCATTTTTCTAATATTCGTTCTATTGCTCCCCTTTCCGTTGGATTACCAAATGGTGATCGTACTCTCGCTACTCAATGTGGCGACATTATTTTATCACATCGTTTAATTTTAAAAAATGTTCTTTACGCTGAAAAATTAAATTGCCATTTAATTTCCGTTTCTAGTTTACTAATGGACGACACACTTACAATCCAATTTTCCCATAAACTTTGTCTTATCCAGGACCGTTCCTCGAAGACAGTGATTGGTGCGGGTGAGCAACGTGAAGGGCTATACTATTTATCGGGAATCCGGAATGACTTGGTCAAGGCTTGTACGGTGGGATTGGCTGATTCTTCCGAGTTGTGGCACCGAAGGTTGGGGCATCCTTCCTCACACGTTTTTCGTTTTCTGCCTTTTTTTAATAATAACTCTAGCAAACATTTTCATACCAAAACTTGTGACATTTGTCTTCGCGCAAAACAAACGCGTGAACATTTTACTTTAAGCTCCAATAAAGCTACTTCCGTTTTTGATTTAATTCATTGCGACTTATGGGGACCATACTCCGAAAATGCATCGTGTGGTTCCACCTATTTTTTAACTATCGTCGACGATTTTTCTCGATCCACTTGGGTCTACTTGTTACGTAACAAAAGCGATACCCAACAAACTTTACTTAATTTTTTTGCTATGGTTGAGAGACAATTTAACAGTAAAATTAAAATCTTCCGCAGCGATAACGGCACCGAATTTCGTTGTCTTACAAAATATTTTAATCATAACGGCATTCTTTTTCAAACCTCTAATGTTGATACGCCACAACAAAATGGTCGCGTTGAACGTAAGCATCGACATATTTTAAACGTCGCCCGTGCTCTTTTATTTCAAGCGAGCTTACCTTTATTCTTTTGGGGAGAATGTGTTCTTAGTGCGGTTCATTTAATTAATCGCACCCCAACCCCCCTACTTGACGGGAAGACTCCTTATGAAATGTTATTTAATAAACCTCCGCCTATGGAGCATCTTCGTATTTTCGGATGTCTTTGTTATGCCAAAACTTTAAACCGTCGTCGCGACAAATTTGCCTCCAAAAGTACAAAATGTGTTTTTATTGGGTATCCGTTTGGTAAGAAAGGATGGCGTCTCTATGACTTAGACACCGGATCTTATTTCGAGTCCCGCGACGTTGTTTTTATTGAAAATGAATTTCCGTATAAAGCACTCAACATTGATGATCAGGCGCCCACTTCCTCTTTTCTTCATGACACTCTTCAACCTATTGATCAAGTAGTCTTAGTAAATCACCAGCTACCCACTCTTCCTACACCAACCTCCGTCTCAAACCCCACTTCTTCGCCCCTCGACACCTCTACCTACACATCCGACGCTTCACCCGCCCCATCTCCTCCCATCACCGATCCCCCGTCCGAACACCTTCCCATATTGGGTCGTGGCCAACGTCTCAAAATTCCGAATTCCAACCTCAAGGACTTTGTTCAACCAAAACGTCCTGCTTCTCACGTGCTCACCGCATCATCACCGTCGTCAGGTACTAAATATCCGATTTCTCATTATGTTCACTCCGCTAAATTTTCCCTTAACCATCAAGTTTTTTTGTCGGCCGTGACTAAAAATCACGAGCCTAATTCATTTAACGATGCAGCACAGGTTCCCGAATGGCAACACGCTATGCAACTCGAACTCACCGCACTCGAAAAAAACCAGACTTGGACTCTCGAACCATTGCCACCAAACAAAAGGGCAATAGGTTCTAAATGGGTCTATAAGATCAAATACAATGCCGACGGTTCGATCGAACGATACAAAGCTCGGTTAGTGGTTATGGGAAATCGTCAGATTGAAGGAGTCGATTACAATGAAACATTTGCACCCACAATCAAACTTGTCACGGTCCGAACGTTGCTCGCTATTGCCGCTGCCAAACATTGGACCCTCCATCAAATGGACGTTCACAATGCCTTTCTCCATGGCGATCTCACCGAAGAGGTCTACATGAAATTACCACCCGGCCTCACCCCGCCTAAAGATGGCCTGGTTTGTCGTCTCCGCAAATCCTTATACGGGCTCCGTCAAGCTCCAAGGTGTTGGTATGCTAAACTTGCTTCCGCCTTACTCAAATATGGGTTCAAACAATGTCCAAGTGACCATTCTCTGTTTTCGCTGTCCACATCCAGCACCGAAATTCATGTTCTCGTCTATGTCGACGACCTCGTCATTTGTGGCAACAACAACGAGGTCATTAAAAAATTCAAAGATTATTTGAGTCGCTGCTTTCACATGAAGGATCTCGGCCTTCTCAAATATTTCCTCGGTCTTGAAATTGCACGAAACAGTTCCGGCATCTTTGTCTCTCAACGCAAGTACGCTCTTGATATACTTACGGAAACAGGTCTCCTCGGAGCCAAACCAGCACATATTCCCATGGAACCAAACCATCAACTGGCACGCTCCACGGCTCCTCTTTTACACGACCCACAGTCCTATCGTCGCCTTGTGGGCCGCTTGGTTTATCTCTCCATTACTCGACCGGAGCTTATATACTCCGTTCACATTCTAGCCCAATTTATGCATACCCCTACAAAGGATCATTGGGCCGCTGCACTTCAGGTTGTACGCTACCTCAAGGGGTCTCCGGGTCAAGGGATATTACTCCGCTCCGATTCTACTCTCCGCCTCCACGCCTACTGTGATTCCGACTATGCAGCCTGTCCCGACAGTCGTCGGTCTCTCTCGGCTTATGTTGTCTATCTCGGCTCCTCCCCTATCTCTTGGAAAACAAAGAAACAAACGACCGTCTCTCGCTCTTCAACCGAAGCCGAATATCGTGCTATCGCATATACCACGTGTGAACTCATTTGGCTCAAAGGTTTAATTAAGTTCATGGGTATTCCTCACATCGAGCCCATTCAATTACTTTGTGACAATCAATCTGCCCTTCACATTGCCAACAACCCGGTCTTCCATGAACGCACCAAACATATCGAGGTTGATTGCCACTTCATCCGGGATGAAATACAAAAAGGCACAATAACTACCAACTACGTCCACACAAAATCCCAGCTCGCGGACATCTTTACAAAGGCACTCGGACGACTTCCTTTCACCGAACTTTTATCCAAGTTAGGCGTCTCGAAACTCCACGCTCCAACTTGAGGGGGGGTAATAGCTCCTAGAATCATGGGATTGACCATGATTTGATACCTTCCTCCTATAACTTATATTATAGCTGTTAGAATATTCTTTCCATAGATATGTCACTACCACACTTGTATAAAGAGCTAACTATGTAATTATTGTAACCCACGAAAAGTCTTACATAATATACGATCTGTTAAACCTAACAGTCAATGTGATCCTTTGATGCTCTGATGGTGAGGCAATAAGCATACTTGCAGTCTGACTTTGTTTTCTTTAATTTGTTGCTAAATCAAATACCTTTTTCACCTTAGATCTTTGCATCTCCTCGTTTTTCATTTATACAAGATTACATGTATTGCTAGCACTGACGGAAACAAAGGGGTTGGCCGGAACGAGGTCGGCTGGAGCAATGAACGCCGGTCGGCAACGAGAGAAGGGAGGTGGTGTTGGTAGTGAAGGGAAGATGGGGATTGGTAAAATTGGGGAGAGATTGAATAAATGACAAGGGTAAAATTGTAAAAGGCGTATGTGAAAGAGTAAAATTCGTATGTGAAAAAGCACGTCCCTTATTGTTTTTAAAAGTTTTTCTGTGATTTAAAGAATAAGGTTGTTGTGGTGTAGTGGTATCACGGCAGTCCTTCTCAGTTCACACTAGGTCACTGACAACCCGGGTTCAACTCCCGGCAACAACACTTTTTCTATGTTTTGTAAGAAATATGGATACTTAAAACTAGAGGTGATTGGATGCGGGCTTGTGCCGGATATAGGACGGGTTAATGTTAAAAATTTTGGCCACATACAAGCGGGTTAGCGGGTTTGAGACGGGTTGGTGGGCCGCGCCTTTGTATTTTTCTTAAAATACCTTGTTTGTGCCCACTTATTTAGCGGGCGGGATGGGCCGGGTTCAATGGACGGTATTTTTAAAAACATGGCTAGTGCATATAGATACACTTTTGACTACTATTGATTTTAAAAATTTATTGAAAAAATGAAAAGCAATTGAGTCGGATAAGCAAATGTGAATCATAATAAAGTTTGTCAAATATGGATTGGTATTTTTTAATTAGTTTGTATGAAGTAATTCTTTTATCTGTTTTTTTTACGTATTTATTTTTTAGCATAAGATTGTAGGAATAAATATGTAAATTAACTTTTTTTTTTACCATAAGCCTATAGCATATGATTTAATTTCTTTTCTATTGTACGAAATATAATAGTTTATGTTTTGTAATTTTTTTTACGAATGTGCATATTATAAGGTAAGATTTTAGTTAATAAAATCATGGGTTTAAATCATGTAATAATTCAAGAAATTTTATACTATATAATACTCTAATATAAGGTATAGATTGGATGAAAATATTAATGAGAAAAATAGAGAGAGAGAGTAATTAATGAATGAAAGTAAGAGAGAGGGTAATTAATTACCTAACAAAAATATGGAGTGTCCCACATCATTGAAATTTTGACAAATCTAATGACTAGTAGAAAAGTTATAAAGAACTTGGCTTTTATATACATGGGATAGGAACTAACGGTTATCGCATATTTTTATTGTTTTTATAAGTTTTTCTTTGATTAAAAGAATAAGGTTGTTGTAGTGTAGTGGTATCACGGCAGTCCTTCTCAGTTCACGCTGGGTCACTGACAACCCGGGTTTAATTCCCGACAGCAACAATTTTTTCTACTTTTTTTTAAGAAATATTACTTGATTGTGCCTAGAGGACATTTTTTTAAAAAACAATTTACTTGATTGTTCAAAGATAGAATTTGAACCCCCGTCCTAGGTGGCTAAGTCTAAAATATAATTAATTATAATAGGAGCTAATAATTATTATTGCATATTTTGTATGTTTTTAAAAGTTTTTCTGTGATTGAAAGAATAAGGTTGCTGTGGTGTAGTGGTATCACAGCAGTCCTTCTTAGTTCACGCTGGGTCACTGACAACCGGGGTTCAATTCCTGGCTGCAATCACCTCTAGGATATGGGCCGGGTTTAATGGACGGAACGTCCCAAGAACTACTCTACTTAACTGATTTTTCTTAGGGATACTAGCATGTGTATATGAAGTCCATTAAGTCCATAGAAGAACATTACATTATATTTATCAGAAATATGTGTCTTTAATTAAGCCTTCGGGTTTTTTCCTCAAAAAAAAAAATATGTGTCTTGAAAACTATTATAACGGGCCATTTAAATATCAAACCATTTAATACAAAAACTTTGTTCGCATGATCATTTTTTTTTTGCTTATTCTTCATATTGCTTTCATGTTTATACTTCCATTATTGTTCCATTTCGTAAGTTAATTGTGTGTCATATATATACACTAGAACTTAGTTGATAAGTTCATATCATAGGGGTTATTTTGAATTTATAGTTTTTTTTTAATTGTCAGGTCAGGTCGGGTCTGGGTTTGGGTATGGCTCTGGATTAAGTCACTTACGGGTGGTTAGTATTGTCAATTGTTACCTATGCGCGAGTCAGGTTCCGATAATTATAGATTGAGTTATGCAGATTTTGTTGGATGAAGTTGGGCCTGGAGCATGTTTTGCGTAGTTTGCCTCATCAATTTATTATCGAAATGATTTTGAACGATTATTTTACCGTTCGAGTCGGGTTTTGCTCATTATCTAGCGAAGTTGATTTTGATTATTTCTATAAAAATCATTGTATTTATCGCCTTGAAATTTTTAATACTATCATTATTTTTTTTCCAAATTATATTCTGATCTTTATCGCCCTGACTTTTCGTGAATGTCAGGGATATATTTGAGTCAATACTATCTTTCAAATCAAGTCAATTTTGGGCTATCTCTCCTGATGGAAAGGGTATTGAAGGGTTTGGATTCCAAGTACCTACGAGGGGGAGAGGGTGAATTAGGTACCACTTTAAAATTTTCAACTTAATCTTTATTGATTAAAAAAAGTTGATAGTTGTTTAAGAAGAACAAATGAATACACTAAATGAACAAGGTTATCAAGAGTGTATTGCTAAATTATAAAGTTGTTGTAAAGTAAAAGTTACAGTGAGTCTGACTGTTACTTGTTCGATTTAGCAGATGAAGTAAAGGCTACAATACGAAAGTAACAGTACCCGAGACTGTTGCACTGAACAGAAATGCGAAACAAACGATTAAAGAAAAGTGCAGCGGAAATAAAACAAACAAGAGATTAACACAGGAGTTTTGAATTGGTTCAGCCACTTGAAAGACCTACGTCCAATCTTCTTCTTATTGATTCAATTAAGTAATCTACTCCGACTACCTAAGACCCTTACAATAAAAAGGACCAACAACCTACTCCGGTTGCGAAATGAGTTTAAGACTACTCCGTCTCAAACTCGACTCTTTATTTAAGAAAGTTACAAGATCAAATTCCCTGATTTTGTTCTTGTGAAAAGAACGAAGGCGAATTCATTAAGATCTAACTATTCTAGATAGAAGAGTACAATACTTAAGGCAACAGTTGTCATGTCTGTGACTTTTGAAGACTTTGAAGAAATTTTGCAAAGATTAAAAGCTTAAAACTTTGAAGACAATTTGCAATGAAATGTGTTTGTTTTCTCTGGAAAGTCTTGAGCAAATGTGAGATGAGTGCCTTCTTATTTATAGAGAAGGAGATGATTTGAATTGATTAAATAATTCTTTTTGAGAGAGTCAACTTTTCAAGCAAAGAAACAAAGGAGTTGTAGTGTATAGAAGGAAGTGCACATGTTATAAACATCAAAGTGTGAATAGAAATGTGCAGCTAGACCTACAACTTCTCTGATCTTCCTGAACAAACAAACAAGTTAGGACAAGAGGATTTAGGAAGAAAGAGCCCAGCCATCCTTTTGCAAAGAAGAAATAGTCTTATGCTTTTTACGGAAATTGTTTTGGAAAGATTCCCTTGCCTTCTTGTTTTCTTTCAAACCATTTCATTCAATGTTTCAAACCATTTGAAGATCATTTCCAGGTAAAATAGATTGAAAAGTGAAGATTTGAAATTGATCTATAAAAGAGACGACAGACATAAGCAACAGTAACGTGCACTGTTGCTGACCTGTTGAGGCAACAGTCGTACGTACTGTTGCAGTTGCAAGTATAATATTCTTCTATCTTTACAATTAAATGACTCTTTACAACTCGATTTTTCTCGGGCATTCAACACTTCATCAACTCTTCATCAACTCTTGCTTGGAGATTAGTCTTGCTTGGAGATAAGTCTTGCTTGGAGATTCATAATTTTCCTGAAAACTTAACTAAGAGGCACATATTAATTAGGCATGTCATCATCAACAAACTAGCTCAACAAATTCCCCCTTTGATGATGACAAGCCTTAAAAACACATAATCCTAAAATTAAGTTCCCCCTAAAAAGGTCGGTCCAAAGCAAACACTTTCAACGACTACACACATAGAAAGATGACAATAATAAGCATATGGCAAACAAAATCAAGAGAGTTAGATAGCAAGATAATTCTACTAGGCAACAAGCAAGAGTTAATCAATGATATGCTCATCTAGTGTGTGTTTTTTCATTTCCCCCTCTTGACATCATCAAAAGGGCAATGATACTCTCCTCGGACACAAATTACTCATGCACAACATATCATAAAAACCGCGCTAAATAGGCTATAATGGTAGTTTCAACAAAACAAAGGTTTAACAACAAGGTTAACCAAGTTCAACAAGACCAAACATAGTTTAATAGTACACCACTATAGAAGAAAAGGCAAGTTTAGGCTATGTGGTGAAGGGCAAAATGAGGTAGGGTTTTTAATTTACACCACCAAGGCAAAAGGGCATCATCCAAGTCAAGTGATAAAACATGTTTAAGCATTGTCTTCACCATTGTCTTCATCACCACCCACATCAATCCCTTTGAATAAGAAGCCCACTTTAAGCATTTTGGATGTGGTGTAGTTTACACCCCCAAGCTTCCCTTTACTAACTTTCAACATCATTTTCCCTCAATTTTCCATGTGATCATACAATCCTTGCGATTCCACACTTTCTTGCACCAAACATCCTTTGGCCTTAAGCATGATCGAAATCGAAATTCCAAAAGTCGAGTTTTTTTTTTTTTTTTGTCAATCCTTCAGTTTATTGGACAAAGTGGCAGATCTTGTGAGTATAAGATTATGGAGGCTGATCTTGCATTAACTTTGGCAAATAAGTAACTGGACGTCACATTCACTTAGACCGTTGCATAGACCAGTCTGTATGTCACATTCACTGGGACTGTTGCATAGACCAGAAGAATTTCATTCGCCCTTTTTGTGTCGGCTTGAACTTTCTTGCGGATCAATGAGGCCATTTTGAGCAAGATTTGGTTTTGATTCTTTGAGTGGTTGTAGAACACAAGGGGACTCGGAAATGATGGGCTTATCGAGTGAAGAACAAAAAGGGAATTGGTGGATTCAAGGGTATTTTGGATGATGAGTTTGATTTAACAGTGAAGGGTTTTATTTTTGAGGGGTAAGTATCCTTTGATTATGGTAGGTGTAATTATCAAACATTGAGTGGTCAAGTTGGTTGAAGTACCATTAAAAACATAAGTGTGCAGGTTAATTATAATAAATCATGACACAAATAAATTAGAATAAAGAAGAGTATACTTACATGCCAATTCTCGTCAATCATGCAAGGGATTAGATACACACACAAGAATCACATACAATTAATTAAACCAATTTCTAAACGAAGTTTCTCAAATTGTTCTCTTGCTAGTGGTTTCGTAAAAATATCCGCTATTTGATCTTCGGTTTTGCAAAAAATAAGCTTAATATGTCCTTTCTCTACGTGATCACGAAGAAAGTGGTGACGAATCTCAATATGCTTAGTCCTAGAGTGTTGAATGGGATTTTTGGAAATGTTTATGGCACTAGTATTATCACACATAATAGGAATAAAGTCATAAATCATACCAAAATCTTGAAGTTGTTGACGTACCCAAAGAAGTTGTGAGCAACAATGAGCGGCACTAACATATTCGCTTTCGGTCGTTGAAAGAGCTACCGTATTTTGTTTCTTTGAACCCCATGAAACGAGACAAGGTCCAAGGAACGTGGCAATCCCGGAGGTGCTCTTTCGGTCCACCGTACATCCCGCAAAGTCGGCATCGGAAAATCCTACAAGATCAAGGGGACAATACAACGGATACCACAAGTGGAGATGTTGGGTTCCAATCAAATATCGAAGAATTCGGTTGACGGCTTTGAAATGGGATTCTTTCGGATTTGATTGGAACCGAGCACATAAACAAACGATAAAGAGAATGTCGGGACGACTAGCGGTTAAGTAAAGAAGAGATCCAATCATACCTCTATACACCTTGTCACTTACATTTTTGCCGTTCTCATCCTTGTCCAACTTAGACGTAGATACCATAGGTGTAGAGTATGATTTAGCATCCGTCATCCCAAATTTCTTAAGCATTTCTTTAATATACTCTTGTTGATGAATTAGGATTCCTTCTTTAGTTTGTTTAATTTGAAGTCCAAGAAAGAAGCCTAGTTCACCCATCATGCTCATCTCGAATTCCGATTTCATTAATTCGGAAAAATACACACAAAGAAGCTCATTAGTTGCACCAAATATAATGTCATCGACATATACTTCCACAATCAACAGTTCATCAGACTGTGACTTAATGAACAAAGTTTTGTCCACGGATCCTCTTCTAAACCCATTTTCAAGTAGGAATTTTGACAATCTATCATACCAAGCACGAGGTGCTTGTTTTAAACCGTAAAGAGCTTTGTCCAACTTGAAAACGTGATTAGGAAAATCATTATCCATAAAGCCCGGGGGTTCCTCTTCCAAATAGCCATTTAGAAAAGCGGTTTTAACATCCATTTGGAATAGTTTAATGCCCTTGTGAGCCGCAAAAGCAATGAGTAATCGTATGGCCTCAAGTCTAGCTACCGGTGCATAGGTTTCATCATAGTCAATACCCTCTTGTTGGTTGTAACCTTGCACCACTAGTCTAGCCTTGTTCCTTACGATTTCTCCGGAACCATCAAGCTTGTTGCGAAAGACCCACCTAGTACCAATGACGGTACGATTAGGTGGCCTAGGGACCAAGTGCCATACCTCATTTCTCTTGAATTGATTAAGTTCTTCTTGCATTGCAATTACCCAGTCAGCAACAGTCAGAGCGACTGTTACATTAGCAGGTTCAATCTGAGAGAGAAATGCATTATGTGCACAGAAGTTGTTGAGAGATGCTCTTGTTCTTATTCCAGATCTGATCTCACTTGTCAAATTTGACAAAGGGTGTGAGCTTTGATGTTTCCATTTTCTTGGCACGAAGGGGGTTTCTTCCCTTTCAACAGCAACAGTATGAGTGACTGTTACTTCCTGGTCAGATGTTGGTCCTTCATCAGAGTTGGAGGACTCTGCCTGTTCAACAGTCAGTGGGACTGTTACAATCTGGGAGGGAGAAACAGCAGCAGAGTTGCTGTTGATTCCCCCTGAGTTGATGTTGTCAGTAGCAGGTAACAGTCTCTCCGTCTGTTGCTGATCAGTGTTATTCGAATAGTTCAAGGCTTCTTCTTGATTAATCACGAAGTCTTCTCGCACAAGCCCAATCTCGAATTCATCATCTTCCTCATCAATTTGTACCTGCTCAAATAGACTAGATTCATCAAAAATGACATGTACACTTTCCTCAATCAACATAGTCCTCTTGTTATAAACTTTATAAGCCTTGCTATGATTTGAGTAACCAATAAAAACCGCTTCATCACTACGTGGATCGAATTTACCCAAATTATTTTTACCATTATTGTGAACAAAACATTTGCTACCAAAGCATCTAAAGTATGAAATGTTGGCTTTCTTCCACGTAGTAATTCATATGGTGTTTTATTGAGTAAACTTCTTATCATGACTCGATTATGAATATAGCACGCGGTATTTACCGCTTCGGCCCAAAAGTTTCGAGGAAGCTTACTACACAATAACATGGTTCTAGCCATGCCTTCAAGAGTTCTATTCATGCGTTCAACCACGCCATTTTGTTGAGGAGTTCTTGGGGCGGAGAAATTATGATCAACACCATTGTCATCACAATAAGCACCAAATGATGAGTTTTCAAATTTGGTTCCATGATCGGTTCGAATGGAAACAAGTTTTAAATCAAGTTTGTTTTGAATTCTTTTTAACCAAATTAAAAACTCATCAAATGCCTCATCTTTGGAACTCAAGAACAATGTCCAAACAAATCTAGTATAATCATCAACAATGACACAAATGTAGCGACTCCCTCCTCTACTACGAGTTCTCACGGGTCCACATAAATCAATGTGCAAGAGTTGTAGTGGACGAGAGGTACTCACAACCTTTTTCGATTTGAAGGAACTTCTAACATAAAATTTGATCTTGATAAAATTTGTGATGAATGTGCAAGAGCTCTGATACCATGTTTGCATTTAGCACATTCATCACAAATTTTATCAAGATCAAATTTTATGTTAGGAAATCCTTCAACCAAGTCAAGTCTCTTGAGAGTATTAAGAGTCTTAGTACTTACATGTCCAAATCGTTTATGCCACAACCAAGGGTCATTTTTCATTTCACTCATACAAGACATGGTATGTCCGGATAAGGTGTTTAAATCGGTTAGGTAGACGTCTTTCACTCGTCTACCTTCAAGTATTACCTCATGGGTTGTGGCATCAATGATTCGACAAAGACTAGCACTAAATTCAACCAAGTTACCACGGTCACATAATTGAGAGATGCTAAGGAGATTATGCTTCAAACCTTTGACAAGCCGCACATTGTCCACACAAAGTAACGATGACTTACCAACCTTCCCAATGCCTATTACTTCACCTTTCTTGTTGTCACCGAACGTTACCGTGCCACCATCATAAGCTTCAAGTGAGAGAAATTGGCTTTTGTCTCGCGTCATGTGACGAGAATATCCACTATCCAAGTACCAATTGCGGCCGCCTCTCACCAAGCCCTACAAGAGATTAGACTTTAAGTTTAGGAACCCAAATCATTTTGGGTCCCTTCTTGCGATCAACTTGTTTAAGGAGATCTTTCCGAATCCATATTTGCTTTACAACTTTAACATTTCTCTCAATGTCATTGTGTCTCCTTTTGCAAGCATTAAAGACATGACCAGTTTTTCCACAATAGTTGCAAATGATGTATTCGGGAAGACCAACATACTTCCTTCTTCGGAAATCGGTTTTGCTAGGATCTGGTTTTTGAATGTAACAGTGCGACTGACTGTTCCATTTAAAACCGAGACCAGCAACTCTATCACATCTTTTGGATTGACTAGTGAGAAAATTCAAGACATTTTGACTTCCTTCCCATTTCTTAGACACATGTTTAGCTTCATTAAGTTCCTTGCTAAGTTTCTCAATTTTAGCCGAAAGCAACTTGTTCTTTTCTTTAGAAATGTCAAGATCATTTTTCATCACAACATACTTGGATTTTAAGTCAATAATGGTGTTGATTTTATGCTCAATGTCAATCTTGAGATTGGAGATGCAAAAGTTCAATTGAGTGACTTTAGGTTCGGAGGAGCAATTCTTGTGATTGTCATGTTGAATCTTAACAAGTTTTTCATGAAGGATTCTTATTTCCCCTTTGAAGGCATTAAGATCAACCTTGAGTCGATCATTCTCAGTGGTTAAAGTTTTGACGAGATCATGAGAGGAAGAGCTTTGTTTTTCAATGTCATAGGCAACAGACAGTGGGACTGTGACTCTCAGACTTTCAACTTCTTCTTCAAGGTCGACTATTTCAGTTTTAGACAGCTCAAGATCTTTGATGAGATCATCACGCTCCTTTGAAATTTTTGAAATTTGGAAGACTAAGGAGGTGTTAATCTCTTCAAGATCAGAGGGGGTAGACACTACAAAATAAAGTTCGGGTTGCGACGGATTATTCCGTCGCTATATAGGGAATTTCCGTCGCTAAAGACTGATTTGCGACGGATAGAGTCCGTCGCTTATTTTTGTCGCAAACAGTAGTAATTGCGACAGATTATTCCGTCGCACAGTTTTGCGACGGAAAGTCAAGCATTTGCGACGGAGTCGCCGTCGCAATAATTGACTGACTTCAGTTGGGGTCAAACATAAAGTCAACAGTTGCGACGGAATTTCCGTCGCAAATTGTTGACATTCCGTCGCAACTGTTGACTGAATGTTTGACTTGACTGCCGCCTGTTCAGCCAAGTCAAACATAAAGTCAACTTTTGCGACGGAATTTCCGTCGCAAAAGTTTGACTTTCCGTCGCAAAGATTGACTTTGTGTTTGACCTGGCTGTAAGTCAGTCAATGTTTGCGACGGAATTTCCGTCGCAATAATGCCTGTATTTTCCAGGATCTGCCTGTTTCCTGCATCCCCTTATACGCGTTAAAACGACAAAAAACCTGCAAATTACAGAAGTTTTCCAGCAGTTACGCGTCCAACAAAGTTACTAATGTAACACAAAACCGAACAAAGTTTTGATTTTATATCATAAAAGTAATTAAAGTTTTACAAATAAAAGGTTCAAAGTACCCCAAATAGTTAACTAATCACTCAAGTCAGTGGAGTGATTGGAGGGAAAGGAGGGAAAGGGGTGAATGGGTTGGACCTAGCATTATCGCCCCTATCATCATCAAAGTCGTCTCGACCCTGGTTAGGACCTCCAGTTCTGCAGTTTTGAGTAGAATTTCTTGCAACCTGACTCAAGTACTCTTCTATAGCTGCAATCCTTTGAGCCTGCTCGTCGCGCTCTTGTCTAAGTGCAGCATTCTCCTTTGACAGCTTAGTAGCCAAACCTTGGTTGCCCTGAGTCGGGTTTGAGGTAGCAACAGGGTGCCTATGATGGTCAAACAAAAACTTCGCCGCTGGTCCCAATCCGTAGCATCTTCCTTTCTCGTCAAATCCAGTCTCCTCATAATAGATCTCATTATCGTCGATGTTTTCGACTCCTTGAGTTTGAAGCTCAGACTTCTTTGATATGATCTTATTCTGCATCACAAACAAGTTCAGAATTAGTAATTGTCATTTAAATTAAGTAGTTAATGTAATTAAATATATAAATGACAAATTAAACATAAATCACTTAACAAAAAAATGCATAACTTACATAGAGTTGAGCTGGTTTTTTGATAACCATCCACGGAACGGGTGCTTCTTTGTCTTCTCTAAGACTTGCACCGCATTTGGGATACCAGTTGAAGATTTATCGACCTACAATTTAAATACTTGTTAGTATAACATATATATAAGTATTAAATTATAATTAGATAAATAAATAAAAAATGAAAGAAGATTTAGATTTACCATTTCGTCCATGATTCTCAAGGTGTTTTTTCTACCCATAATGTGAGTAGGCAACGCCTTTCCCTTCTCTTCACATCCCGATCTACGATTAGCCGCGCCTGATTGAGATCTCACAACGAAACCAGGATCTTCGACAGGCCTCTTCTTAAGCTTTCTAAACAAGTCCAAAGGAATCCAACTCGGCCTGTGCTCCTCGTCTTTCTGCGAGGCTCGGTAGATCATATGACGTAAACGGGTCTTCATGGCGTCTTCCCAAGATTTCCTTACCATATCTGTATGGCGAGGATCGAAAGAAACCTTTTGCTGTCATGATTAAAAGCATAAAGTTAGGAAAATATTAAGTGAATAAATAAAAAAATAAAAAATCAATAACAAAGATAAATTGAGAAAAACAAATTTAAATAGATATAATTATAATATTTTAAATAATTATACCTCAAACCAGTTCCACCAAGACGACCGCAAATTATTTGACGCCTCTTTCCAACATGGCGCATGCTCCTTGTACCCGCAGATTATGGTCTCCGAGATCAGTTTAACCACATCTGCGTCACTGAACCTGAAATTAATAATCATAGTTAAATACATACATTATATATAAATATTATGATTTTTGAATAATCATAATTATGATTAAACAATTAAAGTAAAAGTGAACTAGTCTTACCATACACCTGTTTCCTCATCCGGATCGAGGCGGACTCTGCGAGTAGTAGTCTCCACCTGTGGCGGTGGCACGTTCCTGTCATTCACTCGTTCATTCTCATCCTCCTGCCCTCTGTTTCCTACATTACTAGTACTACCTCTTCTTCGTCCTCCGCCCGCCATATAGAGAAAAACTAAACTATTCAAAGTTGTCATGAATTAACAAACATGTATGTACAATTAAATGACAAGAAACTATATATTGGTATTAATAAATAATAAAAACTATAAATTGTTTTACAAACGACCACACATATAGAAAAAGTAGTTTCAACTAATATAAGAATTAGAAATAATCTTATTCATCATCACTACTTAAATATTGGTTTTCGGAAATGTTGTATTTAAAAAGGGAGTCTATAAAATCTTCTTCTTCCTCTTTATCTTCCTTCTTTATCTTCCTCTTTATCTTCTGCTCCGTCTTCCTTCCGCTTCTGCTCATCCTCCTTCTCCTCCTCTTCTACCTTCTCCTCATTATTGTCCTCTACTTGAGCTTCTTCTTCCTCCTCCTCTATAATTTCATTATCATCTGCCACTTCAATTATTGATAGTAGTGTCTCACTACTAATAACATCTTCTTGAAACGCAGATTCGACAATAGGTGCATCAACATGCGATCTGGCTTTAGTTTTGAATACTGCTGACCACTTATCTTTATCTCTTTTGATATTTGGATATGAAGTATAATAAACTTGTTCAACTTGATAAGCCAACACAAATGGATCATATTTCGGAAATTTTCTGCTTCGATTAACATCCACAAGTTTATAATCCTTATGTATTTGCATTCCTTTTTCAGAATTATCTATCCAATCACATTTGAATAAAATAACATTATATGTGCTTTTTTCGCCTGTGTACGACAATTCAACAACTTCGTTGAGTGTTCCATAGTAGTCAGCTCCCTCAGTCGAACTTACACATACTCCATTATTAAGTGTAGATTTTTCCAAATCTAACCCATCTTTGAAAGTGCGAAATTTGTATCCGTTAATGAAATAACGTTTCCATGTTCGCACCCTTTTCGAAGGACCTTGTGCTAAGGCTATGAGAACTGGATCTTTTAAGTTGTTTACCTATCATTGTTAAATTATTAACATATTATAATACCTTCAGGTATTAAAAAAAAATTGAAAAAAAAGAGTAATCTGGTGTTAGTATGTAGTATGTACTTACTTGTCCTCTAAACCATTGGGGAAATCTTGTGTCAAATTTGTTCCAAATATCCTCGGCTGTGAGAAATTGGGGATATTCTGTTTTGATATAATTTTCAAACATCCTATATTCATTATAAAAAATGTCGAATTAAGTAATAGTTTTTACATGCATGTTGTTATAATTAATTATTAATAATTAAAGTTTCAAAGGACGATTTTTTTACTTACACTTCGTTATGCTTCAATTCTTCTAAATCACAGTTAGATAAAACATATAAGTGTGCACGCTCATATTCGTTGTCTTCTAAAAATCTTTCACGACACTTTCCAGAACAAATTCCCCCGTGATCTTGAAAAATCTCGGGTAAGGTAGAATACGTAGGCTCTTTCGAGCGTACGTCGAGATCCTTGGCTTTTGTGTCCACGTTCTCTTCAAAATAAAAGGAACAGAAATTGGCAATTTCTTCAAGCAAATACGCGTTGCATATAGAACCTTCAACACGCGCTTTATTTCCAATCTTTTTTTTCAAATGATTTAAGAACCTATAAAAAACTTGGATAAGATAGACTGAAATAATTAAAGTTAAAATTGGATAATTGTGGAATTAATTACCTCTCAAAAGGATACATCCACCTATATTGCACTGGACCACCCATTTTCAGTTCATACGGCAAATGAATTGGTAAATGCTCCATTGAGTTAAAAAAAGATGGTGGAAATATCTTCTCTAACTTGCAAATGATTTCGGCAATGTTGTTCTCGAGAGTAGTTATTTTTTCAACTTGTATCGATGAAGTACACAAATCTCTGAAAAATTGGCTAAGCTCAGTTATAGCATTCCACTCATTCTTCGGAAGAAGGTGCCTTAAAGCCACTGGAAGTAAACGCTCCATAAACACGTGACAATCATGACTTTTCAATCCATGTAGTTTCAACTCGTGTTTATCAACACATCTACTCAGATCTGAAGCATAACCGTCCGGAAATCTCAAATTGGATATCCAATCACACAACACCTTCTTTTGTTCTTTATTCAAAATGAATGAATCCATTTTTCGCTGTTTAGAACAAACGGTCAACATGTCCTCTTGTGCTTGTGGGGTAAACTTTGTCTTGTTTTTCACATTCATCACCGTGTGAATCAGTTGCTCGAAAACGTTTTTCTCGATATGCATTACATCAAGGTTATGACGAATTAATAGTGTTCTCCAATAAGGAAGTTCCCAAAAAATGCTTTGTTTCCACCACCCAACTCGAGAAACTTTTACCGAGTCCAATTCAGCTTTACTTGCATCCACAACTTTGGGAAAATGCTTCACACAATCCCACACTTCTTCACCCGTTAATCTCGTAGCAGCAAAATCTTTCTCAACTCGTCCTTTTCGAAAATTAACTTTATCTTTGCGGAAAACATGATCAGGTTGTAAAAACTGTCTATGACAATCAAACCAACTCCATTTTTTACTTTTATAAAGCCAAAACGACTTAGTCTCCTTCTCCATACAATATGGACACGCATGTTCACCAGCAGTTGACCAACCCGATAACATGCCGTAAGCAGGAAAGTCATTGATAGTCCATAATAGTACGGCTCTAAGATCAAAGTTCTGCTTTCTAGAGACGTCGTATGTGTACAACCCTGTCTCCCACAACTGCTTCAACTCGCGAATTAACGGTTGTAAATAAACGTCAAGAAATTTTTTGGGACTGTTCGGACCGGGTATAAGTAATGATAGAAACATAAACTGTCTTTTCATACATAGCCAGGGTGGTAAATTGTATGGAGTTAGCATTACCGGCCAGCAGGAGTAAGACTTTCCGTATTGACCGAAAGGTGCGAAACCATCAGTACAAAGACCAAGTCGAACATTTCGAGGCTCACTTGCAAAAGAAGGATGAATGCGATCAAAATGTTTCCAAGCCTCGCCGTCACTTGGATGAGACATTATCCCGCTGACACGTGGATTTTCATGATGCCACCGCATCTCTGCCGCAATTAGTTTTGTGGCATAAAGTCGTTGCAAACGCGGTCCTATTGGGAAATAAGTTAAAATATTTTTCCCAACCCTTTTGCCATTTGCATTCTTTTGTTTTTTATATCGATCTCTACCACATTTTCTACACTTATCGAGAAGACTATCATCATCCCAAAACAACATACATCCTATTTCACACGCATCTATCTTTTCATAAGGCAGTTGAAGAGCTTTAAGAATATTTTTGGTTTCATAGAAGTTACGCGTCATAACATGATTTTCAGGAATAATGTCCCCTATAAATGACGCGATACCATCTACACATTTGTGGGGTAAATTGTATTCACATTTCAAAGTTACCAACCGGGAAGCTGACTGCAACAGAGAGATACGACTCCCCTCATACACCGGTTTATTGGCATGTTCCAACATTTTGAAAAAGGCTAGTACATTAGGATTTGGAGATTCATCAACCACTTCGGCGTCAACATTTTCCATTATAATTTCATTAATGTTGTCGCGCAACGCATCCTCCACCATATCCCTATAGGGATTGTCAGACCTCTCCTCAACGGGAAAATTTTCACCATGGCACACCCAATCATAATAGTCATCACAAAAGCCCCAAAGCCCTAGGTGTTTTCGTACTTCTTGTTCGACTAAAAATTTGCGATTTCTACACTTTACACATGGGCACCTAATTTCCTTACATCTACCGTAATCTTCTTGATTCTTAACATAATTAATGAATTCATTAACGCCCATTACAAACTCCTGCCTTAATTTTTTTATTACAATCCAATCTTTCATACATCCATGCCCGTTGTACTCTTTTCATTTCAAATCTACATACACGTTTATAATTATTATTATCGACTTAAATAAATATTCAAAACAATAACAACAAGAACTAAAAGTTTACAATAAATAACAAACAACAACAACAACAAACAACAAACAACAAACAACAAACAACAAACAACAAACAACAAACAACAAACAACAAAAAACCTCCAACCTCCAACCTCCAACCTCCAACCTCCAACCTCCAACAACAACAACAACAACAACAACAACAACAACAACAACAACAACAACAACAACAACAACAACAACAACAACAACAACAACAACAACAACAACAACAACAACAAACCACCAACAACAACAACAACAACAACAACAACAACAACAACAACAACAACAACATCTTCCACCTGCAAAAAAAAATAATATTCGAGTTCATGGGGTCCTTATCTCTCCAACCTAAACCCATCTTTGAATCTTTCATACCATTAGTAAATACTAATCATTTAATTAATTGTTATGAGACGAAAATTCGGCAGCAATTCCCTACAGTTCTCCAAATACACAATGTTGAATGACTTGTCACTCTCCATATGTATTCAGAGAACATTAAAGGAACTGTCATCCAAACTTAATCGTCAAATAACAATTAAAAAAATGATTAGTATTTACCACCTAAATGGCATTAAAGATTCAAAGACAGTCCCAAAACGGGGACTATTCAAGAATTACGCAGAGAGGGGGTGGCGGCGGCAGGCAAGGGGAGGGGGTGGTAGATCTGAAAAATCAAATTAAGAAGAGGGAGAGAGATAGAAAGAGGGGCGTACCAATTGAAGGCTCCGGTGGTGTAGGTGGTGGTTGCGGTGGTGTTTGTGGTGGCTCTGGTGGTCTTGGGTTAGGGTGGCGCCGGTGGGGTCTTAGGTAGAGTTGACGGATTTTTAATTGATTTATGTATAATGATATACGGGGAAAGACTTCGCTGCTGGTTATATCAAAAAAACCTTGCGACGGAATTTCCGTCGCAAGTCCGTCGCAAATTTTATTATTAAATAATATTTGCGACGGATTTTCCGTCGCAGAAAGAGAATTTCCGTCGCAGAAAGAAATGCCACCTGGCTTTGCCAGTTGTGATATTTCAGTCAATTATTTGAATTTGCGACGGAAGTTCCGTCGCAAAATCCGTCGCAATCTTACAAATTGCGACGGAACTTCCGTCGCAGAGGTTCCCGCCATGTTATTTTTCTAGGCGCCATGGTTGGAAACTCTGCTACGGAATATCCGTCGCAAATCCGTCGCAAGATTCTATTTCCGTCGCAGGATCCGTCGCAAAGGTTTTTTTGCTACGGAATTCGTGTCCGTCGCAAATATTCCGTCGCTAATGAAATACTTTTTTGTAGTGTAGAGCTAGAGCTAGAGGATTTAAGGAGATCGAGTTCATTTGTCAGGTTTTTGTTTAATTTCCTTAATTTCTTAAATTCAGTTTCAACTTCAGAAGTAACAGTCGCTGTGTCTGTATCATTCAATTCCTGTTTTAAAAGAACGTTTTCTTGAGCAATCTTCTCTATTTGATCTTGCATGACATCAAGTTTCTCGGTTTGGTTACGACATTTGTCAAACAACTTATCAAGTAACTTACACACCTTGTCTTTGGAATAAGTTCTAACCTTAGCCTTAAGATATTTTACCTCATTGTCGGACTCGGAATCGGATTCATCCGGATGTGCCATAAGACACCTAAGAGACTCACTCCTAGCAAGTTTATGTGTTTTATTTTTGAGATTGTTTGTCAAACACATTTTAGCATCTAGTTGCTCCTCGATGGGTTCATCGTCCACGGAGTCGGACATGCCCCAAATGGCGGACATGACTTTATGCTTGAGTTCTCTTGGCCGTGTCTCTTCTATCCTTAGATTTGATGTCATTCCATTTTGGGCATTCTTTAATTAAGTGACCTTTGTCACCACATTTGAAACATCCCATAGCGGAACTCGGTCGTCTCTTAGGAAATCGTTTTCTAGCATGGTTCACTTTGAAATTTTTGAATCCTTGGCCATTGACTATCCCAACAAGGTTTCTTGAGAATATTCATCTTCCTCTTCTCCTTCCTCATCACTTGAGGTGGATTTAAGAGCAAGTCCTTTTCCCTTTGAGGTCTCACAAGGAGCATTGTCAAGATTTAACTCGTGTGCAATTAGGAACCCCATTAGTTCATGAAAGGTTAATGTGGTTAGGTCTCTAGCTTCTTCAATAGCGGTGACTTTTGGTTGCCACTTAGCGGTAAGACTACGAAGAATTTTTCGAATGATGTCCTCGGACTCGAAAGTTCTTCCTAGACTTTTAAGCTCATTAATAATGCTAGAAAAGCGAGAGGCTAAACTATTGATGGACTCGTCCTTCAACATATGGAACATCTCATATTTTTTTATGAGAAGGTCTATACGTTGTTTCTTAACTTGTATGGTTCCCTCGTGTGCGAGTTCAAGGACGTCCCATATTTGTTTAGCCGTCGTACAACCGGATATACGACTCACTTCCTCCTCACCAACACATCGTTGAAGAATAGTCATGGCTTTGGAATTTTTCTCGGCCAATTTAAAATCATTTTCATTGTAATCTCTTTCGAGTTTGACCGTAGAATATCCCGTCATCATGTTCTTATCTTCAATAATGAGTGGTCCATCTTTGATGATTTTCCAACATTGGTAATCAATACTTTTGATGTAGTGTTCCATTTTGAGTTTCCACCATCCAAAATTCTCACCGGTAAAGACCGGGATCTTGGAGTGTTTAGAGGAATCCATAGGCCTAGAATCAAACTCAAAGGCGATTAGCCTCGATCAAGAGCACGAGGCTCTGATACCAATTGAAGGGTTTGGATTCCAAGTACCTAAGAGGGGGAGGGGGTGAATTAGGTACCACTTTAAAATTTTCAACTTAATCTTTATTGATTAAAGAAAGTTGATAGTTGTTTAAGAAGAACAAATGAATACACTAAATGAACAAGGTTATCAAGAGTGTATTGCTAAATTATAAAGTTGCTGTAAAGTGAAAGTTACAGTGAGTCTGACTGTTACTTGTTCGTTTTAGCAGATGAAGTAAAGGCTACAATACGAAAGTAACAGTATCCGAGACTGTTGCACTGAACAGGAATACGAAACAAACAAGTAAAGAGAAGTGCAGCGGAAATAAAACAAACAAGAGATTAACACAGGAGTTTTTGAATTGGTTCAGCCACTTGAAAGGCCTACGTCCAATCTTCTTCTTATTGATTCAATTAAGTAATCTACTCCGACTACCTAAGACCCTTACAATAAAAAGGACCAACACCCTACTCCGGTTGCGAAATGAGTTTAAGACTACTCCGTCTCAAACTCGACTCTTTATCTAAGAAAGTTACAAGATCAAATTCCCTGATTTTGTTCTTGTGAAAAGAACGAAGGCGAATTCATTAAGATCTAACTATTCTAGATAGAAGAGTACAATACTTAAGGCAACAGTTGTCATGTCTGTGACTTTTGAAGACTTTGAAGAAATTTTGCAAAGATTAAAAGCTTAAAACTTTGAAAGCAATTTGCAATGAAATGTGTTTTGTTTTCTCAGGAAAGTCTTGAGCAAATGTGTGAAGAGTGCTTTCTTATTTATAGAGAGGGAGATGATTTGAGATGATTAAAGAATTCCTTTGAGAGAGTCAACTTCTCAAGCAAAGAAACAAAAGAGTTTTGCTATTTAGAAAGTAGTGCATAGGTTATAAACATCAAAGTGTGAATCAAGGTATGCAGTAGACTTTCAACATTTCTGATCAACTTTTGAAAACAAAAGAGTAAGGACAAGAGGGTTTAAGATAAGAGCCAAGCAACCCTTTTTGCAAATAAGAATTAGTCTTATGCCTTTTAAGGAAAATGGTTTGGAAAGATTCCCCTACCTTCTTGTTTTCTTTCAAACCCTTTCATTCAATAAATCAAAACATTTGAGGATCATTCTCAGGTAAAATAGATTGCAAAGTGAAGATTTAAAATCGATTTATAAAAGAGTCGACAGACATGAGCAACAGTCACGTGCGCTGTTGCTGACCTGTTGAGGCAACAGTCGTACGTACTGTTGCAGTTGCAAGTATAACATTCTTCTATCTTTACAATTAGATGACTCTTTACAACTCGATTTTTCTCGGGCATTCAACACTTCATCAACTCTTCATCAACTCTTGCTTGGAGATTAGTCTTGCTTGGAGATTCATAATTTTCCTGAAAACTTAACTAAGAGGCACATATTAATTAGGCATGTCATCATCAACAAACTAGCTCAACAGCAGTATAGATTCCAAACAATGTCAGACCAGAAACAAGATAGAGCGACATCGACCATGAATTTCATGGCCAATCTCACAGAGCTCCACAATGAGAAGCGAATCGACATGCAGATAGTAACATGTTTATATGCCAAAAAAAGAGCTTAGTAAAAGCGTAGAGAATTTAGAGATGTTGCCAACAAAATAGATGGTAACTACAGCAACATCATTTAACAACTCTTGTTAGAAAATAAGAAGAAAGAAAGAACATAAAAATGCGCATCCGGGGAATCGAACCCCGGTCAGTACCGTGGGAGGGTACTATGATACCACTACACTAGATGCGCTTCAATGATTAATGAATTCCCCTTAATTATATATAACTCTATTTGTAATTTTCTTTTGCATATTTCGCCATTTTATCCCAAGTTATCTTCTTGAAATTTCTGCTACTTGGTCATTATTCAATTTGAAGTATGCTTTTTACTCATTTAGCCAGCTCGTGATTGCAAACACATCGTAGAAATATACGGAGAAATAATATGGAGTAATTACGAGTATTACTCGTACAAAGTATCTAAGAGCCAAGAGAATACAGTTCTTGGAGTTCTGTCATTGACTAAACATAACCGAATTAATTCTCGTATGTGAAATGAAGACGAAGTATAAGCCGTGCTCCCTACTCACCATATCGAAGTATTTGACAGGCAACTACTTCAATAAAAAAAAAGATGAAAAGGACATAGCAAGTTAGCAACGACTTTGATTTAATTAGCTTCAGTCTTTTGCTAAGAAATTTCTTTTATCTTATAATGAAATGATATGACTTATGAGTGTAATAAATACTAGTATATATACTTGAGTTTTAGGTGGTATTATTGCATAACTAAATCTGCTTCTTGAATAAATTTTCATTACACATTTGAGTTCTCGAAAAAAAAATGAGTACAAAACTGCGAGAAGATGTGTTGATCTCCTTAGAGGAAAGCGTCACCAAAGTCCGCAAAGAAGCCAGAAGCGAGTCATCAGCTACTCTTTGTTATATTTTCAGGGTTCCTCCGAACCTGAGACGACTCCATTTGTCTCCAGCTGATGACACGACTTACATCCCTGAGGTAGTCTCCATTGGGCCTTACCAGGCCGGCCTTGAATGCCTTCGTGGTATGGACTACCACAAAACACGCGCTCTCAATGCTGTTCTTACCCGCACTAAAAAACCTATAGCTTCCTTCCTCGACCCAATATACCTATTAGAGCAAAAAGCTCGCAGGAGCCAGTAAATCTGAGAGATGTTACATTTGTGGAAATGATGTTACTTGATGGTTGCTTCATGTTAGAGATCATTCGAGGCCATAACAAGGGGTTCGATGGACTGGGTTACTCCCTATATGATCCTGTGTTTACGAGAAGAGGCTATAATAACATGGCAAGTTCGATTATTAAGGATTTGATCAAATTCGAGAACCAAATTCCCTTCTTTCTTCTCCAAAAACTCTTTGACCTTCAAGTAAATCGAGAAAAACCCGCGGAATTAGCCCAACTCGCGTCACCATGTTCATTAAGTGGTTGACAGGGGAAAAATTAGAAGTCACCCCTCTAAAGGGTAAATTCCTACACTGCCTCAATGTATTCCAACATAGCCATCTCGAGGCAAGCTTGAGTCTAAGTACTTATCTTGAATATCAGCAACGTGAGTTCTTTTATTCTGCATCTGACTTAAATGAGTACGGGATCAAGTTCAAGAGACCGATGAAAGTGAAGCGTCAATTCTGGGATATAAAATGGAAAAAAAACAAATGGTGTCCTGGAGAGTGGAGATACCGAGGATTTTCATAAACAACCGGTTTAAAGTGGTTTTCCAAAACCTCGTCACTTTCGAGCAGCAATGCAAGAAGGGTAACCAGTTACGCCCAGTGATCACTGAATACGTGACACTGATGGATAAACTGATCAGGTCTGGCACCGACGTAGGCCATCTCCAAAAAGCCAGGATTATAGTCCATCAGCTCAGGAGTGATGCCGAGGTGGCTAGCCTGTTCAATGAGTTGGGAAAGCTAGCATTCGTCGACCCGAGAATGACAAGTCATTATACTGCCTTGTATCAGCAGCTTAATGAGCATTGTAACAATTGGAATCATTGGAAATCGGACCTCAAAAGAACTTACTTTGGTAATCCTTGGGCCATGGCTTCACTCTTTGCTGCCATTATGTTGCTGCTGCTTGCTTTTTTCCAGACTTTTTATACTGTTTTCCATTCTTACAGGCCCGCCTCTCGTCATTGAAAGTTGTAGTTGTTATATCGGTTTTCCTTTTTAAGTTACTCTAATGTGTGTCTTTAGGCTACACGTAGACCTGGCAAACGGGTCAACCGGGTCGGGTTCGGGTCGGGCCAGCTCGGGTCGGGTCAATTCGGGTCTTTCGTTTATTTCGGGTTAATTCGGGTCGGGTCGGGTCATTTCGGGTTTCGGGTTTGTTTCGGGTTAGTTGTCGGGTCCGTTTCGGGCCAACCGGGTCGGGTTATTTCGGGTCGGGTCATTTTCGGGTCAAAGAATAAGAGACAAAAGGCCATTTTAAGTCTTTTCGGTTCAATTAAAGTTATGTTTTATCGGGTCATTTTCGGGTTGAGTGGTTTTGGATCGGGTTATTTTTGGGTCGGGTCAGTTACGGGTCAAGAAAGATCGGGTCATGTTCGGGTCGGGTCGGGTCTAATCGGGTTTCGGGTCACATCGGGTGTTGTAGTTCGGGTCAATTTCGGGTCACGGGTCGGGTCATTCGGGTCGGGTCAATCGGGTCGGGTGTTGTAGCCTACACGTTAGAGAAATAGCTGTTCTATTTTGGAATGAACTGCATACATTAATTTCAGATGGTTACATCTATTTATCGGAATACAATGTTTCATTCGCTAGTGAAAAGGAAACAATGCCTGGTTTTTATTTTTACGATTACATCATTTACAGTCCTTAATATGATGGATAGTCGTCGTAGAGTGAGTCTAATCTTGGAACGAGATTTTGGAAACACGTTCAATGTAGACATGTACCGGCTTGAGGCGGTTTTTATGTATTAAACTGATGATTGGATATTGGATGGAAGAACTGTACTCCCTCAAACCTAGTCACAAGTGAAGTCTCAGAAGGGCAATTCTGGAAGTTTTGACATATTATTTGATTCTGAAGAGGAAGTTGCAAATTATTTAGCTAAGTACACAGCTGAGTTATCAGATAAATTTGTCAAAGAAACAGTGTTTATACTGCTGTTTTTTTCCTGGGGGCTCTCTTATTAAATCTCTCTGGTCAGTAATTTATTCGATCAATTCTTTACGTTTCCTCTTTGCACAAATACGAAAAAAAATTGAGATGTAAAAGCTAAAAAATCCAAAAAAAAAAAACGGTAAAATCAACCTGCACATGACGTGAGTGAGACACGCAAATAAGTAAAACGTAAAATGATCACGACTGAGGGAATGATTTTGCTTTGTGGGTTTATTTTGATGATTAATTTGGCGTTTTTTATTTATTTAATTAGAAAATTGGTGGAGCAACCTTGTGTTAATTCAATAGATTGTTTCAAAACATCATCCTGATAGTAACTATAAACTTGCATTTGATGGCTTTTTATCTAAGGTATGATGTTATGATTGTTTCTGTTTGTAACTATTTGAGGATTGGTGTTGGTTACTTGGGTTTGAGTCGTAGGCCATGTATAGGTATGACTGTTCTCGTCATCTCGTGGACACTGTGGCTACTTTTGAACATGAAAAGAAATATAAAGTCGCGATCTTTGATGAGTACTTTGTAAGAAGGCCAAGCTTTATAACACTCAAGTAGTTCAGCCGGAGATGGGTGGTGGCGAACCATGCAATGACGGAAATTACAGTCAGTAATGAAAAGTAAGTCAGTCCTTGGGCTGAATGATAACCCCTTTAACAATTAAACCAGGCCACTCACAGGACATGCAAAATTCAATCTCCCCACTGTTTTCAAGTGATGTCTCAAATTCACCTACTACAACTCGTATCCATTCCTTTATCGGCTTCTCATCTAACCATTCTTCTCGCTTTCTAATGCTCCCATCAGGAAGTGTTAGCCGACATTCAGTTTGCATCTCCAACCCACTTCCTGCTTCTTCTAATTTAATCTCAAAAGCTACTTCATATCTTACTTCTAATGACAGATTATCAAACTTGAGTCTTCCTTTTAATATAACAAAGTCCACGTCTGCCGCTAGCTTGGCAACTTTGATTATCGCCCCTTCCCTGCAAATTCCGATCAAGTATACTAATATTATGAACTATTTAAATTTTTGACATGTCAGACAAGATAGACAGGGAATCCATATCATCCATACCTTTCCGGCTCTTCATCCCATATCCACGGATGATCACCCAAAATTATACTTTCCGGATTGTTGGCCGTGAAGTCATATCCATGGCCGTTCTTGTACCATCTTGTGACAAGGTCGATCGCATACACCGTGAAGCAATTTTTGTAGCTACCATCGTGCTCCTTCACCCAATATTTCTGGTTATACATACTCGTATTAGTCAATTAACACATGATTGAACTACTTAAATTATTATAGATAGACAAGATACTACACTTGCCTGTTTTCGGTCGTTGAGGAAAATTCCAGCCATGAGTTGCTTACAGATGTTGGCGGTAGAAGAAAGATTTAGACGAGAGTCGGACAGTTTAATTATCTTTTGGAAATTATGTGGCAGTCCAAGCCTTTTCTGTGACCACCCACATCCAATGGCTTTTTCCTTGAACATTTTAGGCATTTCAAAGAACTCAAAATGCTTCAATGTTGTAATTAAGTCCAAGCCTTGAGGAATTTCCCGAAGTTGCCAACAACTAACAATCTCTAGCTTTCTCAGGCATGGCAACGCCCCTTCCTCTATAGTCCACTTGTCCATATTATGAAGCGACTCCACGTAGAGCTCTTCTAGCTGAGGGAATGAGCCACGCATGCAATCCATTGTGGTGCCTAAGTACGCGTTTGACAGCTTGAGCAATTTTAAGTGCGCCAATGCCCCAATAATCTTCCCTAAATCTACATCACGGTCCAACATACTATCCTTTAATTCTAGCTTGCCAAGCTTCTCGGGAAGGAGGTATGATAGTTCCGTACGTATCTCTCCAACCAAGACAAGTTTATATAATTGTTGTAGAGAAGAGAGAGGTCGCACATCATGCATTAAAACACCATCACTTAGCTCACAATGGAATGTGTGGAGTCCATCCGACAAGAGACTCGGGCAATTCAAGGTGGCCTCCACATCTTCCATTCTCGTCACCAATATTTTTAGCTTCTTCAGATTCGTGCTTAGTTCAACGGCCTCTCTAGACAACCAATTAGTCGTACAATGTGTTTGTTGCTTTAGCCCCCATAGTGTCCGCAAGCTTTTCAATGGGGTGAGCTCCAAGTCATCAACACTCCAAGGATGATCAACTGGCAAAAATAGATGCCTTAGTAGCACTAGTTTCCACAAGACATTGGGAATTTTTATTGATACCCCAATATCGCAATCGACATTCCTGTAGTCTAAAGTCAGTAAATTCCTCAAATTTCCAATTGATGTAGGAAGCTCTGTGATGTTTGTGGCACGTATTTCAAGGTATCTTAGGTGAATCAAGCTCCCAATCTTAGCTGGTAGGGTTCCGGTGTCCGTCTTAATACCCCAAAGAGTCAATAGCCTGAGTAATTTGAAGTTCTGTTGTACACTTTCCAACTCTACCTGATGTTTGCAAATATACGCATTATGTCTGACATTAGATTCCGACAACAGCACAAGTGACCTCAAATGAGTTGCTTTATTCGGAAGAGAAGTACTGCAGAAGTTAAACCAAATTACGAATCAGACAAAATCAATCGACTCAGTATTACAACAACAACAACAACAACAAAAAATGTGATTAGGGGTTGATTCTCACATCCTAAAGAACTTATATATCTCCTCCCATATATTGTGTGACAATTGCGTGAAACGCTAGCGATTACCTGATTATGAGCCATATGAGAGCTTATTGAGACCATATATTTGAGATAGATAGAATAAGTAGTCTTTGTAGTTTATCCAATGAAAATAAAGGAATGTAGTAGGGGATTTCGTACCTGGAATGTAGAGCTAGTCGACGTGGTTGGGTTGCAAATGAAGGCGTATATACATTGTGACCATGATCAGAATGAGTAAGAATATCAAGAAAGCATTGCTCTCTTGCTTTTTGAACACAAAGTTCGCGCAACAAGTCATGTACGCGAATGGTTTTCGTAAGTCCCTTATAATTGGACTTGGCTACCTGAATCATGAAGCGTTGGCTCAACTCTTCTAAATACTGCATTGCCACATCTTCAGGGCACATCTCTTGGTTTGGAGGCGCAAGGCCTTCCGCTATCCACATGCGGGTGAGCATTCCGGCTGGAATCTCACAATCTTCTGGAAAGAGACCTAGATAAAGAAAGCAAGGCTTGAGATGATAAGGCAGATTATCATAGCTCAATGCTAGCAGATACTTGACTCTGTTATACGTGTTTGTGCTTGTGTCCTCCATTACTCTGAGTCGCACGGCCTTATTCACTGCCTGCCAATGCCCAATGTTATTTTGGTTTCCGCTCAAAATTCCAGCTAAGGCTCTTATAGCTAAGGGAAGTCCATCGCATTTCTGTAGCATTTCCTTGCCCAAAATCTGAAAACTTTTCTCGGCGTTGTTGGGGACGTTACTAAGGGCAATCTTGCTCAACAGTTGCCATCCTTGCTCTTCACTTAGAGGTTGTGGCTCATGTACATGCATGTACTGCTGGTACTTGTGCAACTGGATGATTTTTCTATTGCGTGTGGTGATGATGATGTTGCCTCTTATATTACTACCACCACAAGGGAGAGCAGGAAGTACTTCCTCTAGAGCTCCGTTGTCCCACACATCGTCTAAGACAACCAAGTAGGACTTATCTTTGAGGATATTACGCATCTCGGCTACTAGCCCTTCCACACTTAGCATGCTCCAATCTAGGTCCTTGGATCCGTTGTTGACATTTCTCAATATTTCAGACAAGATGTGTTTAGTATCCCATTCTTGAGAAATGAAAACCCATGCCATACAATCCAGACGCTGTGTCGAATATGGATGATTGTAGAGCTTCTTAGCAAGCGTGGTTTTGCCACATCCACCCATTCCAACAATACACAAGATTTGTACTGATTGGCTTTTACCCTCGTCGCCCACAAGTAACTCCACCAAATCTTGAATGTCTTTCTCCAAACCAATTACATACTCGCCGACATTATCATCATCATACGAGTAGGTTCTTTGTCTTCTCCTCCCATCATTATTATACGATCTAGATGTAGAACCTTCTCCTCTTCCGGCAACTTTTGTCACCCCGTGAGTCTCTAACTTATGAGTAACTTGTTTTAATCTCTTTTGGATAACCTGTATATGCTTGGCAACTTTGTGGGTGCTGTGTAGACCATATAAAGCATTAGCAGGTCGGCTGATCAAAGAGCCGCCACTCCCAGGTTGACCGCTATTTGATTGCAACTTGAAGATGTATGTGTCGATTGTATCCTCCGCGTCATTGGCAAGTTTCCTCAATTGATTTACTAGAATGGGAACTTCGGTCTTCTCTTTTTGCGCATCAGCATCTTGAAGATAATGGTGTATCAACTCTAGGTCCATTTGCAGGTTCTCTACCTGTTGGTATATGAACCGATCGATTATAGAAGTGCATTTGAAAGGAAACAAAACACAACTCCAAGTCTGAAAATGTCACTTGGCATGCATTCAAATTTCACAGTATAAAGAAGACAATGCAAGATGATGCACTCATGCACTAGTTACGAAGCTCGAAACTGGGAACAAAAAAGTTGATAGGGGTAGAAGAAGACTAAAAAAAGACTTTAAAGTAGTACGAGCAAACGAGTCAATCGAACGGGTCAGTTCAGTTCGGGTTAGTTTCGATTTGCATAAATCGGGTCTGGTTAGGTCGGGCCATTTCGTGTTTGGGTCGTTCTGGGTCGCTTATTTTCAAATTATTTAGGAATAATGATCAAATTGCAACAATAAACATTCAGATCGTGTCATATAAGGTCGGGGTTAATTATAAGTCCTCGGTTTGGGTGTCGGGTTGGGATACTCGGGTTTCGGCCATTCGAGGCGGGTAATTTTTCCCAGGTTTTGTTGAAATTGATTGAAGAAGATATGAGATTTATTAGTGGAAAGTGTATGTTGTCGGAGAGAGCACAATGGAGGAAAATAATGCATATGAATTTTTTATATCCCTTATTTTGTAAAGCAGCAACCAACAAAATTCTATAGGGTTTAATTCTCAACCAAAAGTGACGACGTGACGACCTTACATTACCTCTAACAAATACACATGATACATAGTGAAAAGAATACAGAAACTAAACCATTATCACAAAAGTAACTCCCCATTATACATATAAAGTTATAAACTGCCCAATAATTGTTTTATGCTTTATACATACAGTTGGCCTTGATTCAGACGGACCATTTTGGTCTGAAGCAATAAGACGGGATTTTGTAACCACTTTACAATTAGATGTAATCACTATTGAAAACAAGTTGATATAAGCTGTGGTTACATTTTATCAAAAAGTGGCAACATAATCCCGTCTTATTTTTCAGACGGAAATGGTCCGTCCGAAATAAGAATTTGTGTTATACATAATACAAATTGAATATTCTAATAAACATGTACATCAATGCATGTTTTCGTTTGTTCATATCTTTAGTTACATATTACATACTATCAAAAAATATAAAAGTTTGATATTCATTTTACACTCGGGAAGACGATTTAGACAAAATCTCACATGACTATCTTTTATGTTATATATTAGAAGGTGTATTAAAGATTCTCCTTATTTATGAATAGTGCCAAAAAAACAAACGTAAAGAATCAAATGGACCGGGGAAAGTAAGATATATGGAGTACAACTTTATGCTTACATTTTATTATCTCTATTAACCACAAAACTTTTATAACCATACCCAGACATTGTTGTACGGGTTTAACACTAGTATGTTCTTATTTGAAATGTTTATTATTATTTTTATTTTTAAATTTCTAAATTTACTTGTCTAATTTTCATATTAACCAAACGTTTTATCTAAAAACTTCTTGAATTCTCGTTTGGTTGCCCTTTCAACTCATGGGAAATTTAAAATCCCATGAATTGTAAAAGGAAAATGAGATGGCGCCACCGGGTGGCGCTCAAATTGGGCGCCACCGAGGGCATTATAGTAAATTAGGTAAGTTTTTTCATTTTCCTCCCCTAAATTTCAAATTTCAAATAAATTAGTAAAAAGGGTAATTTAGGAACATAAATTTGTATAACTAACCAAAAAAATAGCAAAAAAAAACAATAAAATATCCCTACAATTTGCCACTTTTTGAGGAACAAACACTTTGTTTTGTGTTTGTATTCACAAGTTTATGTCATCCTCCATTAACAAGTAAATGATGTAGATTAGTAAATGTGTATCAATTTATATAGTTAAAGATTTTGGTGTAATGGTATCTCGTAGCACTGTAGGAGTATATGGGAAAGACAATGCTAACAAATTTTTTTTTCTGTTTGTCTTTGTTTATGAAAGTAAAGGTTTACGCTTGTTAAATAAGAAACAAAGGAGATGATAAAGAACATAATACGATGATGAAACTTAATTATTGGTAAAATAATTTACTTTAAATTAGGTTAATACTAGTTTTATGCCCGTGCAAGAATGCACGGATTGTATTTTCATAATTGATATTATAAAGTTTAAAAGTAAGGTGTACTCTAAAATCTAAATTTTTTAATTGGGTAAAATGTAATAATACACTTTTATCTTCGTCCCAATTATTTGTTTAACTTTGTTTAAAATACCTCCGTATTATGTAAAAGTTAAACATGAATATTGTTTGATATTTATAATGTCGTTACCAAACAATGAATGTGTTATTTGAATGCTATCATTTGCAAAATTAGGACCTTAGAGCATCTCCAATGGTAAGCTAGTTGCAACTAGCTTACCTTTGCCACATGGGATTTTCAAGCTAAAACATTTTTAAGCTACAAACTACACCAATGGTAAGCTACTAGTGTTGTGGTTTAGATGGGCCCATATATCAACTACCTTCCACATAACTCATTTAATTAATACATTTCATTATTTTACCTAAAAAAAATTAAAATTAAAAATACTCACTTAATTAATACATTCCATTTGAGCTACTAGCTCCATGGGGCTACTAGCTCAATTTAAGCTAATCTAGGTGGAGCTCTCCAATGGTCAAGCAAGTAGCTTGCAATTTTTTTTATTTGCAAGCAAGTCCTTTTGGTGAACCATTGAAGATGCTCTTAGAGTATCTCCAATGGTTATATACAGGGACCTGCTTGCAATTTTGTATAATTTTCAAGCAGGTTGCTAACCATTGGAGATAGAAAAATACAACCTGCTTGAAAGCTACACCTGCTCTACCAAGCTACATGCTTGATTTCAATTAGCTTGCTTTTTATTGGTTGATTATGTATAGTGAGCCCATTCAAGCTACAAGAAATATGTATCTCACCATTGTTGGGGTATGTAGCTTAAAAGCAATGTTGCTAGAAATATATATGTGGCAAGTCAAGCTACAAATAAAAATGGCTCACCATTAAAGATGCTCTTAGTCACTCAGTCATCATCACATCGATCATATTGAGAAAATTTGGTAAACTTTATAATGATCATAAATGTACTAAATAAATAATCAATATATATATAATTCATTTTTTTATCTTCTCACTTCAAAAAAAATATTTCTCATATTATATAGAGAAATGGAAAGATAAGTAAAAGAAATGGAGGAAGTAAATTATTATCTGGAAAAATTACAAATAACCACCACGTATTTACGCATTTTTACAAATAACCACCATGTATTTCACTTTTTACAAATAACCCCCATCATTTCACGTATACTCCCCAAACACCACCGTATATTGAAACCGAAACTCGTTTTTCATAATTTCCGAGTCGTTAATGAATAATTTACGCAAAATACCCTTGTTACCCCCCACTTACTTACAAAGTTACATTCACCATCATTAGCCAAACTTAACATACTCCTCATGCTCAAACACAATTGTCCAATTTCCCCCAAATCAATCGGTTCATGTAAATTGATCGGACCATTCAATCGACCATGATTAACACATATCATCCGACCATGATTAACACAAATCAACCGAACATGATCAATTTATCAATTTACATTCACTAACATACCTCACATCCCAAACCTGGTCTCCTGTCCAACCATCACCGTGTCCCCAACCCAAACCACCCATACCTCCCTCCACCATCAGGTCACCATCCTCGTCCCTCGCCGGTCCTCCCCGACCGGGATAGTCCACTCCCTCGAACCCGCTTTCGGTCAGAAGGTTCTCTGCCCGGTCCCACTCGTGTCCGACCTTCAGGCGCCTAAGGCTGTGCCGGAATTCTTGGATAATTTATCATGGTCGATTGAATGGTAATCAAATGGTCTGATCAATTTATTTGGTGGATTTTGGGGATTTAGGGTTCTAAAGCATGAACCGATTGATTTAGGGGAAATTGAAAATTGTGTTTGAGTATAAGGGCTGGGTTAAGTTTGGGCCTTGGGGTATGTTGGTGAATGTAAGTAAGTGGGGGTAATATGGGTATTTTGCATAAATTATTCATTAACGACTCGGAAATTATGAAAAACGAGTTTCGGTTTCAATATACGGTGGTGTTTGGAGAGTATACGTGAAATGATGGGGGTTATTTGTAAAAAGTGAAATACATGGTAGTTATTTGTAAAAATACGTAAATACGTGGTGGTTATTTGTAATTTTTCCTTATTATCTTGAACTCTAAAATATAAAGTTTTGTTTCTCTTAATTTTTTTATCACAAATTTATTGTAAATTTGTACTGTACTGGTGGATTGTAGTGTAAAAAATTTATATAATTAATATCATAGGTCATCATATTATATATTCATATCATATCATATACTCTTAGGTAATGTCATATCATAGATAATTGGTGTGGAGAGGAGAGGGGGTAATTAATTGTTATGTAAACTGTCGTGGGTTCCACTTGCCATAAAAAAAGGGGAAAAGGTGAGTTTTTTTTCCAGCCAATAGGAAGGCTGGAAAAAACTCATCTTTTATATATAGGGTGGATGATACATGTAATTCACTTTAGTTAGAAGTTAATTTTAATTGAAATAGATATTGAATATATATAAATTACGTACCTACCCTTATATTTTTGGCGCAAAATAAAAAAACTAGCATTATCTTTTTTCCTTTTTATTTATTTTTAATTATGGTGGCGCCGAGATTCGATACCACCCGGTGGCGCCCTATCGCCATCCATTGTAAAAAGGGGAAGGTGTTTGGTTGCCAATTTTTTGGCAAAATGTAGGTATTCAATTTTCCCAGGAGTTTTGAATGCCTATATAATGGAGGAATTGAACTACCTAGCCCTCCCTAGGTAATTGACAATTCTTGTAGAATTAAACTCCTGCATGAGCAACCAAACAACATTTCCGAATTCATGTGATTTTGCATGTAGGAAAGTAATTCCCATGATTTGGATTTTCCAGTGTCATACTTTATTTACTTTTAAGATCTTCTGAAGCCTTAATTTTTACTTCCATTTTCAAACTATTGTTATTAATTTGTATTTTATTTAGATCTAAATTCAAAGTTTTCATAAAAGAAAACTAAGTTTTGATTTTCAAATCTATAAGTTTAACATGAATTTTGTATTATATTTGAGTCATTTGCTTTTTACTTCTATTTTCTTTTTCCATCTATTTATAAAGGATTATTTATGTCAGCTGCCCCAAATTATTTTAAAATTAATGCATTGTTGTTGTTGCAATGTGTCTCTTCTCGTTCCATTTATATTTCCTCGATCATTTCGTCTTTAACTAGATACTCCGATCTGTTCATCCTAATTTTATTGTCTCCTTTTAAAATTTAGTAAATATTTACGTTACAAATTACTCATTTTTATTAGCTTTTAGTATTCATCCGAAATAATAAAGTTGGACAATATAATCATGGATCGGATCCCGTTTCACAAAGAAGCAAATGAGATGGCAAGAGGAACTAAATGGATCCCCACTTACCCTTTTGATTCAATTGCCTTCTTCTGAGAGGGATCCGACCCGTATTCACTGCTGATGGATAATATCCGTCTTCAATAAGAATTTGTGGATGACTAAATGGGACTATGGGAGGGAGCGAGGGAGCAACTTGAATAAAAAAAGTACTGGAACAATAATTATTGAGTGAAACGATGTTACAACTCTGAGACGGAGTGAAACGATGTTACAATTGTGAGACGGTTTTATTATGTAAAAGAACAACTCATTTAAAAGTATTAAATAAATAACCTGAAATTTGACATCTTGTAGCAAATGAACTTCCTGGATCAACAAATTGCCAATCCACTGAGCGGCCGTTGTGACAATCTGGCCTGCACCGGCGTCGGCCATGACAATATGTATGTTGATTATCTGGTTTTGTGATGAAGCGGTAACAGAGGTAAAAAAAAAAAAGTAAATATAAAAGGGGAAGTGTGAGAGGCTAATAAGGAATAGGCTAACTGATGAAGAAGGAAGATGATGTGCAGTTAAATATAAAAGAGGAAGGCATGCATGCATGCACGACATCACCACTTTTGGTTTACTCCCTATATATAATTAACAATTGGTGTCCTTAAATAATAGTATATCCGTCTTAAAAGTAAAACGGGATAAATATTATCCCATTTGTCTAGATAAAATAATTATTTTACTAGTATCCAGGAACTTTTCTTTTGTCTTATCTAACTATTTGACTTAAGACAGGTTAAATGAGAATCTATGATATAATATACGGAGTATAACACTAATTCTTGTTTCAGACGGACTAACTTTGGTCTGAACCTTATGACCAAGTTTTATACTCATTTTATTGTCAAATATAACCACTATGGTTCAGCTATTGTTACCGTTAATCGTAACTTGTTTTTTAAATGTGGTTACATTTAGATGTAAAGTAAGTATAAAACACCGTCTTATTTATTTAAATTAAAAATAGCCCACTTTAAGGTTGACCAACTCAATATATAATGCATTTGTCAAGTCCCTTGTAATTTAAATTTACAATTTGGGATTCAACTTGCTTCTCAGCCCGTTTTTATTTAGTCTTGAGTTGGAGTTAAGACAGCACACTATTTGCATAGAATAGGGAATTAAAAAAATGGACTACTATTCAAAATACTGATATTTAATGACGGATATAAAAAGTTGGAATAAGATTAACCATAATGTCCTAATATTGTATTTAAAAAAATGGACTACTATTCAAAATACAGATAAGTAATGACGGATATGTAATGTTGGAATAAGTTCAAGTATAATGACCTCATATTATATTACTCGTATTTGGGATGTAAGTAGAGCTGATCAAATTTGGGCCGATCCGCTAGGCTCTGCTCTTCTGTCCCACTAGGATAAGAAAAAATAAAAAACTATTTGACGGAAGGGCCAAGCATGCATTCGTGGACGGGTATAGGCATAATTAAGCAGCCATGGGCAAGCCCGCTAAGCATATATTTTATTTTAAAATTTACGTTTCGTGCATATTATATGTATAAGAAAAACTGATAAAGTAAAAATATACAATAAGACTATCAGACTACAAGAGAAAATGAAGCAAATCTCATTACTATTAAGAGAATAAGAGATTTTCTTAGTTTTCTCTCCAAAATGCAGCTAGCTTAGTAAGAAAACAAGTTAAACTTTCAATCAGTAAACTACAATTTTTTCCTTAAATTACACTTACATAATCAAACTCAAAATTATCATATTTTCATTATATTAAAAATAAATTTGGTATTATTTTCATTATAATAAAATAATCTTTTTATTAAATTTTTCACTAATGCAATAAATATTACTTTAGAGAATACCTTGACATATATTTACAATTAGTTTCGTGACAAAAAAAATTCATTGTAATAATTGGAGATAATTTATAAAATGTAATCCGTAGATTTATGGTAAATAAATAAGTATCTTCATAAAAATACACATTTCATAACTTCACTCAATTATCTTTGCTTAGTTTTCCAAAAAAAAATTTGGTTCATGTCAAAATACAATGGAATGAAATATTAAATATTAATGAGGTGCCCATTTTAAATTTATAAACATTAAATAATACCCTAGAAAATAACAACGCTATATATACTGCTCATGCATTATGCGAGATCTATATAAGTTTTGTACAGAGTATTAGTGATAAAGAAAGTAATTAGATTATTTTTTATATCGTTAATTTTTTTGTAGACTTGTAACTTTATAATAATCATGTTTAATTTTAGAATTTGTATATGTTAAGTTGAGTTTACAATAATTTGGTCAAATCAGAATATTTGTTAAAAGCCTTAGTTTTATTACAAAAAACAAAATTTAATATATTTAACATTTAAACCTGCAAGCCCACGGACAAGCGGGCTTGAACAAGATATTAGGCCCATTGGACACTTTTTCAAAGATAGGCTCGGTTCATGTCCGACGAAGCCCGTAAATGATCACCTCTATATGTAAGTATTATTGAGGATGTGTTTGGCTTAATGTCTTAAAGTATTTTTAGTCATTGAAACTTAAACATGGCCAAACACCAATTTTTTGCAAGTTAAAAATCGTTTTAATAAGCACAAAGACAATTTTTTAGTGCTCAAAAGTGAAAGTATCAATTTGATGCTTCTCTGATAGCATTATGTTTTACACGTTTTTAATTTATAATTTCTCTTATTTATAATAGGATATAATTATAATAGTTGGGACTCAAGTCTCAACCATCACCTTATTATTTTGGTTAAGATGGCTCATTTATCATAGTATCATAGCCAATGTGACCAAAGCCCAAAGGTATGCGCATGTGTTCGAGTTACTGCAATGCTGCTACATGCATATTTAGAGCATGTTTGGTCTAACTCTTTAGAAACAATTTGTACTTTTGAAAATGAGTTTTTTAGAGAGTTACTTTTTGAAAAAATAGTAAGTGTTTGGCTACCATTTTACACAAGTATTTTTCAAAATGAGTTTTTTTACTTGAGAAAATGCACAATGAAAATATTATGATTAATGTATATCAAGATGAGTCTCTATTTGTAGAGAATGAAAAAACATAAATGAAAATGTACTTATTTTATTTTTTTGAAATATTTATCAATACAAATTTATCATTTATATATTAAAGATTACAAAATAAGAAGTAAAAATTATAAGCACCAAATTGGTGCTTCTACTATTGAGCACCAAAAGTTGACTTTTGAGTTTATTAAAAGTAGTTTCTAAGATGCAAAAAAATGAATGTTTGGCCATGTTTAAGCTTTTAGTGACTAAAAACACTTCAAAAAACAAGGCCAAACATATACGGAGTACTTAGTAGACTAGAATTGGGCCGGCTATATATTTAATCCAAGTTGCCAGTGGACTAAAGCTCTTGAAAATAAGGACAATGAAGCCCAACCTTTAATCATTTTAAGGAGAAAATGACCAAAACACCCCTTCTGATCTTGGAACTCAAGAAAAGACGGGATAACCTAACTTTTGAGGGAGGCCTTTCATAATTTTGGGTTGGGTTGGAGAATGAGATAGTGTTACCGGGTAGCGTTTAATCTGGGCGCCACCTTCTCATAAACTCATGTGTGTGGGAGGGTGGCGTCGAGATTGGGCGTTACCCGGTGGCACCTTATTATTGTCCTTTTAGATTTTGGGGGTTGTTAGCTAGAGGTAGGGCTGAGCAAAACCGTATCGTATATACGCTTTTTAAAATTACAAATTTGCCGGTACGCAACTGACCCGGTTTTCGTATCCCAAGTTTTTTCGTATATCCGATTTTCATATACCTAGATACGGATTTAGGTAGTTTACTGTTGAGTTTATTACTTTCGCGATAAAAACAGTATATTGTAAACTTAATTTTGATAATAGGTTACATGTTTAAATAATCAAAATTTTGAATATTCATTATACAAATGAGTCAGGAAAAAAGAGAGGACAAATTTATGTGATTGTACTGAAATTATTTAGTTTATCTGAGATTTTTTTTTGTTTTTTAAAAACCGTATACCCGTTTTTGTTTTTGTCAGACCCATATACGGTACAGTTTTAAGCAAACCGTATCGTGTATACGAAAATTCGTATCGTTTTGCTCAGCCCTACTGAAACTTCCCCTCACTTGGCGCTACTCCGCACACTACACAATCCAGTGTCGGGCCAACCAGGCTACTCCGCACGATATTATTCAAGGGTGAGAATCCAGCGGTGGTGCTACTCCGCGTCATCTCGAGCACTATCACCACATTGCAGCTTGCGGTCCCAAGCTGAACTACCGGGGCTCTATACCACTTGTTGAGTCCTCCGCAGCGAGCTTATAGAATTAGGTGCATGGAACCGGTAAGCAAGCAAGTGAGGTGTCATCCTAAAACCAATTGGTAATAGGAGGAATAACCCACTTACTTATAAACTAGTCTCTTCACTCATATTCTACCAATGTGGAATAATGTCTCTCAGTGTCTCATACATATATGAGAAAAGACCTCAACAATTACTAACTGTCACATTTTATTCGTCATCATTTCTAACCAACCTGTCACAAGAGAGACCAACAGCCTTTATAATCTATTCTGTGAAATAAATAAAACAATTTACGGGGGAAAAGGATTACGCATCAGATGTATTACCTCATACCCTTTTAGTCTTTCAGTTTACATGTATTTTTTTCGATTATTTACAATTTACAAGTTATATAATAATTTTTTGATGGAAAAACTCAAAATAAATTTAATTTATAAGTATAGTTTTTTTAGCACTATTATATTTTTTTAGTGTAATATTTAAGTAAACATGCTCAAATATTTTATAATTAAAACTCAAATTATTAAAATAAAACTCGATCACAAAAAAAATAATCAGATATATTACCTCTGATATATAATTCATAAGCTGCATTTTACGAAGCTAACACTAAACATGCTCCATATAAGAAGCCATCACAACTCACAAGTAAACATTTACAATAATGTACGTGAGATAATTGAGATCCGATCAATTAAACACCAACCAAACACACAATTTATATTGCGGTAGAGTCTATGTGTGGACCAACATGCTTGACAAAGTTGTTGGGACTAGAGCTCAATTATAAAAATGCTCAAGCTTAATCCATTGCATCATATATTTTGGCTTTATCCTTCATTCCTCCCTTTTTTAAATGATTATGTTACCCATTTATGTTATACCATCATTATCTCTAATTTATAATATTATTAATTTGGTAGTGAAGTGATATAATCACTAATTTGTCTACTAAAATATGTAAGAAATGTGGTATAATTTGTTATGTTTGATTAACTTATAATAAAAACAATTGTTACATAATATCATTATCCTTCAAAATCAAAGTGAACTATGGTGAAAAAATATTGGTTGAAGGTTGACAATTTTTTTACTATTCCAAGTCTTCAATATATATGTATAATAATTTTTTTTATTTGATTAAGTGATTTTTTTATAATAACATTCCCTATTTACTAAACGATTAAGAAATATCTAAATTTTCCAGATTAGTTTCCCCCTTAAATGACACTCTACTATATTTAGTGTCATACAATATTTACTTTCTAATTAGTTATACAATATTTGTCTTCTAATTAAGTAATCTCATTATCTATATTTAGTAATATACAATATTTACTTTCTAATTAATTACTTCGTATAATATCAGCAAGTCTTGCTTGCGACAGACTGATCCGTCGCAAGCTTAAGACGGATCAATTTTCTCTCACAAAGTGCAAGTGGGGGTGCAAGTGGGGGGCTCCATTTCCCACCCACTTGCACCCCTTACACTTTGTGAGAGGGAATTGACCCGTCGCAAACTTGCGACGGGTCGATACGTCACAAATGAGAATTTGTGGTATAACATACATATTAGGTATCGTTTGGTTGTCATAGAGGAGTTAAATTCCCATTAACTAATTATAAAACATATGAATTGGCGAATTTATGTGAAGTGCTCAAAAAGCGTTTGGTTGACATACGGGAATTGAATGGATGTGGGAGTTTCTAACTATTTAAGGGAGCTAGGTAATCAAACTCCTCCATAAACAATTCCTAAGGAAAAAACAATCTCATGATTTGTGGTAACCAAACATCTATCATTTTTACAAATCATGAGATTTTCCAATTCACTCATTTTTAAGTTACCAGCCAAACAAGCTCTTAATGAACAAGCCCTTAATAGTAATTATGGTCGCAGTTTTTTTCGTAAATTATTATTTAGCTTTTATCTGAACAAAACAAATTCTTTATCAATTTAAAAATGGAATACATTTTACCTTCTTTTTCCATCATTACCCTTCAAATAAAAAACCAAAAAAAAAATGTCCCCCTTCTCTCTCCCTCTCAAAACCTAAACAATTTGCAATGGTTTGATAATTATAGATCGTAATTCGCACATAACACAATTAATTTCTCCTTTCTATTAACAATTTTATCAATAATCGTCTTTTAATCGATTGAAAAGTTTTTTTATTGTTGTTAAAAAGGGGGGGTTTTCACAATTAGGGTTTGGATCGGTTGTTGTGTGATTGTGGGTGGTTGCGGATTATTCGGTGTTAGGGTGGTCAGAGTATAGTCCGGGGGAGGTCGGTCGTGGGTGACAGGCAATTGTGGCGAACTAGCGATGGTCGTAGGGCGGCAGTAGCAGTTTTGAATGCGTCAGGGTGGTCGCATGACGGTCGTCGTAGGGTGGCAGTAGCAGTAGCAGTCCGATCGAGGATGACAAGACGCTGGCGTGGTCGACGATGGCCGCTGCGAAGGGTAAAGATGCACGACGGTGGCCTGAGACGACGGACGCTGGGAGATGGATGTCGGCGGCGGCGGGGGTAGCCGGTGCAGGGAGATGGATGTTGGATTGGGAAGAGATGATAGTTTTGGGGTTTTATTTTTTCTAGAGAGAGAAGTGAAATTGATAAATGAATGTGATGAAGGGTGAGTGTGAGAAATAAGAGGGACGAATTTGGGATAACGAATTAAAATGTGCGGGATTAAGCAAAATATTGTGCGGGATTTAGCAACTCCCTATTATTATTGTTAAATTATCTAATATTTTTATTTAAAACACTCTAATTTCACATTAATTTAGTTAATGATGAATCTTAAAGCAAAAGACAAAGGGGTCAAAATGTTAACCTTTGTCTCATGTTTGACTCAAGAGATCACATATGACATATCTATGTCTATACTTATTAAATTGGAAAATTGAGAATCGAAGGTAGTATGTGGAAGTTCACGTTTACTTTAGCTTTTATAGCATGGGCCACACAATGGTATGTTTTTTAGGTCAAAAGAGAGCAACACAACGACTTTTCCTTTCTTTTTCTTGTGGATTATTGCAATTTGGCAATTTGCAACACATCTAAGTTATTAACGAACCATTCAACGACATCGTTTATGAAAAATTTATTCGACAATGTCGTAGGTCTCATACATTTTAGCTTCATCAACTTCGGACAACTTCAACTTGCTTGGTTGAATCTTCGATTGTTTGTGCAGTTGACACAAAGTGGGGACTCGACTAATAAAAAGACCTATTCTCTAAAAAAAAAAGCTTAAAATCCAAAGACTTAATACAACGGATATAATCGTTTTTAAAGCATATATAATTGATATTCAAACATTTCACGATATTAGTACTCCGTAAATCATAGTACTTCACACTAAGAAAGTTACATTTTTACAGGATTAGTGTTTCTGTCATTCATTCATATCTTATGAATTTTTGATTATACGGAGTATATATAATCAGCAAAATTTTTAGTATTATTTTTTATGTGATTTATATCTTCGGTCATAGAGTTAGCGAAGCTTTGAGTATTGTTGTTATATGCTATAATCATATAATGAACCGTAAATTAATTGCACGAGGCTTGCATATAAAATATCAGAATTGTATAGGAAAATATTTCATTGGTTCAATTTTCTTCTATTTTTTTACAAATATAATATTAATTCAAAATGAGTTTGATTAGAATCCAAATCACGATACTTTCTACTCTTATAAGAAAATGAACAAGCCAATATTTATAAAAGTATCTAACCATGACATATTTATTAATCATGGTAGAAACAAAATGAAACACATAAACGGTATAATATACTAATCACGAAACTTATAATTTAGACACAAAATCCACTAAAAAATTTTTGTTACCTCTTAAAAACGAGGAAACATGGTAGACAAATCCAAGAGATCACACAAATTTTCTTACCTTATCAATTTTTTGTTTTTACTGAAAATGATTGTATACCTACCTACATAACTAACACATTTAATGCTTATTCATCATGGCAAATTAGTAACAGGTTAAATCATCAATAATTGACAAATTCTATTAATTCATACCATAAATTCGTATTGAAGCATAAATGCTTCACACATTTACAACACAATAACTTCCACCATACATTACCATTTTTCTCCCTTCAAACCAAAATTTATAATTTCGATTACATTATACTTCCTCTATTTCACTGAATTGGCGAATTCCCTGCAAAAAGGTCACAATTATTTATATTTCTTAATATAAATTTACGCAAGTGTAAATGAAATCATAGTTATTTTATTTGAATTAAATATTTTATTTCTATAATTATAAATAAATATTTTATTAAATTTAAATAATGTGTCTCGTATCCTAAATTTTACGGGATATCATTTCACGTTTCCGTATTCGTATCCGTTTTAGAGCTACCGAGTTGATTACCAAAGAGACTATCCCAAGTCAATAGTGATCCCTTCACTCCCACTTTCCTTCCACCCCACTCACTCACTCCCCCTTCCCCTCTTCTTCTTCCTCCTCTCTCTCTAAAAAAATCCCCAATTTAATTCACAAACTAACTCAATCAATACAAAAACCCTAATTTCACTTCACAAATATACTCAATTTCATCAATTATTCCGATTAATTTTCTCTCTCTTTCTGCTGATGTTGAACACCGTTTCATTATCAACCATTTTCCGACAAATCGGCGGCGGACAACACGGCGGAGGTGTCGCCGTCGCCAGAAGCACCATGAATGAAAGCTTATAATTAGGGTTTTGAAGTTATTGTGTTGAATTTGGGGATTTATCTTAGTTGAATTAGGGTTATGATCTATCTAATTGTAAGTTAAATGAAAGCATTAAGAAGAAATCACACTTCTTCGTCGACATCTTCGTCGTCGAAATCATTATCATCTTCACCATTATTATCATCATCACCATCGTCGTCGTCATCGTCGTCGCCATTTAATCGAAAACATAATCGAAAAAAGAAACATTCTTCTTCATCACCATTATCGTCGACGTCATCTTGGGTTCATTTGCGATCCGTACTGTTTGTTGTTGCTTCTTCTTCTTCCTCACCTTCAGCTTCATCAACTGCTTATCCTTCTGATCGGTGAGTTTTCTCTCTCTAATTTGTAAAATCTTCGTTTTTTTCAGCTCAAATTTAGTGTGTGTTAATTTAGTCGAAATCGGGTTGTTTTGTTGTTGCTGAATCTGATGAATTGAGGATTAGTTGGTGGAGTGGCGGAACCAGGAATTAAACTGATGGAAGGGTAAACATAGATCGGAAATTTCGGGAGTGAATTTGTAATTTCAGTAAAAGTAAAAAAAATGAAAAATTTAACTAAAAAATATTAAATTTCTGCCCACCTCGTGCGGTAGTTAGTTGGTGGAGTGGCGGAATCAGGAATTGAACTGATGAAAGGGTAAACATAGACCGGAAATTTCGGGGGTGAATTAGTAATTTCAGTATAAGTAAAAAAAATGAAAAATTTGATTAAAATTATCAAATTTCTGCCCACCTCGTGCTGCTAGTTAGTTGGTGTTTTGGATCACTCATTCTTCGATTCTTTGTGGCATGTTTACTTGAAAATGTATATATTAGCTTTATCAACTTTGGTTTGTGGTGTGGACTTCAAAGTTTGTATCTTTTGATTGATAGGAACAATTTTCAGATTAAGTTTTGTGAAACTCGTAGATTGTTCCTTTTATGAAAAGTCTGCCCGTATTTGTCTCTGTAGATATTTTCCGGTATTCATGTATTCTTTGAGGCTTAAAAAGCTGTGTTAGTGTGTTGGTGGAAATGATGAGAATTGGTAAATGATAGATTAGCAACTAGGGAATTGATCCTGTAATTGTAAAAATGATTTGAATAGTGGCTTACCATAGGTTTCTTATGACCCATATCTTCTACGCATCAGCTTTGTCGTCCTATCTTTGTCTACTAGGGCATAAGTGACAGCTCAGTGGTTTACCCTTCCTTGAGATATGAGAAAAAGTTGTAAGATTAGAGAGATTTGATGTACCTTTATGCATTGAGAGTGGACAATGAAAGGGGAGTACAGATGTGAACAATATGTATGTCTATCTATTCCTCTATTCACACCTTCTTCATTTAGCTAGTGTGTTAAATTTATGCTCTAATCTCCTACTGGGCAAATTGTTGATATCTTCTTGAGAATCATGTTTTTAGTACCCTTTTTCTGGGTTTGAGTGGCGCTTATTGTATTTGAACTATCATCTGCAATTTTCTGCATATGAGACTAAGATATAAAACCAGGCCTTGATTAAGACATTGAGTAGTATTTGTTGCACTAGAAACATTGAGTAGTATCCTGGACCGTGTTATGTTCTGGTCCTTATAACAGCGAAAGCTTTGTCATCTTTAAAAATATCTTCTCAGCTTTGAAGGAATACTTTTTGCTTCGAATTTATCCGTTTGATTTGAAAGAGGTTATAGTGGACACCATTGTATGTGTAGTAACGTGGTTTCTAAATTTTTATCCTTGTATCGGCGTATCCTTAACTTTCAGGAGTCACCTTAAATCTCCATGGTCTCGGAGGAGAAGGAAGCACACACTCACACCACAGCTGTGGAGAAGTTCATTTACAGAAGATGGGAAACTCCGTGATAGTGGAATCAAGCTTTTGAAAAAAATTAGAAGTGGGGTGAGATACCATACTTGCATTTGAAATCAGTTCCTTGTCTTCATTAATCTATAAGAGTTCTTTATTTCAAAATTCAAATGAGATCCTCTTCTTAATGTATATTGGTATAAATGCTGAAAAAGTTTGTGGAGTTTTGGGGGTATTTAATAGAAATACTATCTATATTTAGAACAAGTAAAATAGAAGACACGCATGCTCATTTTAACTTTCTCTAGACGGATCTTAATTTGTCAAAGTTTTGCTCTTGTTCAGTATTGGGTAACAGTTGGTTTATTGTTTTTGCTCCCCTCTCCTAATATCTGATTATTTATACTCATACTAAAAGGTCTTTTTTTTTTTTTTTTTTTTTTCCCTTTTTAGCTCATTGATTTGATATGTTATAACTTATATCTTTAGAAAAATTAAATTATGATACGCTTGTATTCATTAAGTTAGATTTTCTGATGCAGGGTGTTGATCCCGGCATCCGAGCTGAGGTTTGGCCTTTTCTCCTTGGCGTGTAAGTACACCAAACTCTTCCGATTTGTTAAAACAATGTGTATTTTTTACTATTAATGTCAATACAGTAGTGATCAAAGTTCAGAAACTTTGACAGTTTCAATAGTCTAATCAAAATTGTGATGTTATGTTCCTCTGAGGTTTTTAATCTTTGCTCAGTTTATCTACCGCAAACTGGGTTGATAGCTCTCTAGTCCCTTGCATACCGATGTATTTGATATGTAAGGGACAACAATTTTGTGTAGTATGTAGTTATACATTCTGGTCAGCCAATTTTAAAACAGATGTGGGGATCATTACGGTTGAGACAATAGACAGCCTTTCTAGAACTGTAGTTCTGCTTTATACTTCTGTGCCTTTCCAAGTCTAAAGTTACCCCAATTCGTCAACTGTATGGTTGAATGTTACTTTATAATCGAAGGATTTGAGCTTTCTTGTAAGAAATTCAGTGCATGTATGGTGAACTTTCTGCTGGTAGTATTTCAGTATACTGGTTGTTATCAAGCGTCTTTTCTAGGCAAATTTATTGAAGCACATCAATCCACCAAGAAGACATTTATAATAAGTTGTGAAATTTAGTGGTTGGTGGATCAAACTTAATATGCTGATCTATTCTGTTTTGTGCAACAGCTATGATTTGAGCAGTTCAAAAGAAGCAAGAGATTGTTTAAAGAATAAGAATAGGTACTGTGAATTTGTAAAAAGATCGCTTCTTTATGACTAAAGATCCACCTTACAAGAAGTTTCTATTATGAAACCATTCTTTCGTTTACATACTAATTTGTGTTTACATTGTAGAGAGGAGTATGAGAAACTCAGAAGACAATGCCGACGACTACGGAAACAAACCAACGTGAATGGAGGACTTGAGGAAACAGGAAAAGGCTGTAGCAATGGGGATTGTGAGAGCTCTAGCCCAGATCCCGAGTCACCTGCTTCTGAAGATGTGGTTAGCGCACGGGAGTCCCTTTCCAGTGAGAAAGAGTTTTCAGAAAACAACTCAAGTACAGTTTTGGACAGGACTAGTACCTGTAGACTAAGCACTAGTTCTAGTCCTTCCATTATAGACACAGATTCATCTGATTCTGGGTCCTATAATGGTGACCAAGCGAATGATGATGAGCCAGCCTTCGTAGAGTGTCCCTCCCCTACTAAATCACCTTTGCAGTCAAACGTCTGCTGGACCGAGGACTTTACCAGCTGGCAACGCATCATTCGTCTCGATGCCTTGAGGGCTAATGGAGAGTGGATAGCTTATTTTCCTTCTCAGTCCGATATACCTGAAGACCGAGCACACCGTTCTGCTGAGGCTGTTGGGCTGAAAGATTATGACCATCTTGACCCTTACAGAATTTATCATGCTGCTCGACTAGTGGCAATACTCGAAGCCTATGCTATTTATGACTCGGAAATTGGTTATTGTCAAGGAATGAGCGATCTGCTTTCGCCAATTATTTCAGTAATAAAGGACGACCATATGGCATTCTGGTGTTTCGTGGGTTTCATGAAGAAGGCTCGACATAACTTTAGACTCGATGAGATTGGAATCCGGAGACAACTTACAACAGTGGGAAAGATAATAAAATACAAGGACTCACATCTTTACAAGCACTTGGTGAAGCTCCAGGCCGAGGATTGTTTCTTTGTGTATAGGATGGTGGTTGTGATGTTTAGAAGGGAGCTGAGTTTTGAGCAGACATTGTGCCTTTGGGAGGTGATGTGGACAGATCAGGCTGCAATTAGAGCCGGGTTAGGGAAATCGTCTTGGAGCAGGATAAGACAGCGTGCTCCTCCTACAGAAGATCTTTTGCTATATGCCATAGCTGCTTCTGTGTTACAGAGAAGAAAGCAGATCATTGAGAAGTATAGTAGCATGGATGAAATCCTGCGAGAGTGCAACAACATGGCTGGCCAACTCGATGTTTGGAAACTCTTAGACGATGCACACGATTTGGTGATAATGCTTCATGACAAGGTTGATGGCTCCTTCTGATTGTCAATTATATAAAATTAATGTGCTAATCATCTCACCCGTAAGACCGTCTTCTCAATGTCTGGACATTCTTAGACAGTGCTCATGATTTGGTGATAGTGCTCTATGATAAGGTCAATGTGGCCTTCTGCTTACAAGTGAGACGGTCTCAAAAGTGAGATCGACTCAAATCTTTATGTATTCTCATTTAAAAATAGAGTTAATAGTTGGTCTCATCTATAAGACCGTCTCATACAAGTATCTGTTCTCTATAAGCTGTTGGAGCCCAGTTTGGCAGAAGAGGACCAGTCTTCTTGTGCAACAACTCGTGCTGAAGGGCTCGTTCAGCTAGGTTAGGCAGCTGACATCTTTGATTCCTGTAGATTCTAATCTTCTAATGATTTGTCACGAACAATGTAACACTATTTAACGCTCCGGACACACTGGGACATTTTGCTACTGCTTCATTTGGACCCTGATACCATTTGGCTGAAGAGGTAATGGTTCTCGCTTTATGGTCAATCGGTCATCTTGTATTTGTGTAATGGTTGTACCGACTTGTACGAATATTGTTCCAATTGTTCAAGATTTTACTAGTGTATTATGGCTTAAAAGTTACTAATAACTTGAAACTAGTGGGTTGTGTAGCAAGCGAAGTACATTCATTTTACATGATCCAATGTTTTATTATTGTTGACATTTGTTGCAAAATAAACGTGTAAATGAGTCAAATTGGGATAAAGCTCATCTTCCAACGTCTGATTCAGAATCCCGAGGTATCTGCCACCATCCTCAGTTATTCTAGCGTGTATCTCGTCAAGATCAAAATCTGACAATCCTGAATTCCTGATTATTTCACTCTCTTATTACTGCAACTTGGAGATCTAATATGGTACCCGACTGAAGAGAAAAAAACATAATTCGACAGGCAGATGGTCTAATTGAAGACGGATTGGAGTCCCTCTTACAAGGAGGCCAGTGACTCAGTGAAAGGGCAAGTGTGGAACTAAATGAATCGTCATTTACCCTCTTACTTGTCTCCTTGTAAGAGGGGATCTGACCGTCTTCATTTAAGACGGATCTGCCATGTGTTTAATGAGAATTTGTGTTCTACAGAGGTGACTAACTAGACTTGGCAAACAGATCAATATGGGTCGGATGCGTTTCAAGTCGTTTCAAGTTTGTTAGAATTCTTGGGGTTAGGTCATTTCAAATTTGGGTCGTTTCTCAAGTGTGTTATTATCAAATTATTTATATATAATTTGATGGAGCCTAAGTTATTGTGTGTCGGAATAGTGATGGTGAAGTGGAGTGGGGCTTGTCGGAACACTAGAGGAGGGTGATGAAGCCTAAGGTAGCTGAAGCGGTCGCGGTTTTGAAGGGAGTGGAGGAAGCAAGAAGATGAGGGTGCACAAGGCTCGTGGTTGAAAGCGATTGCAAGAGTTTGATCGACGCGCTGAAGACAAACTTGAAGGGCTGATTTGATTTCCATCTTATTCTAGATGATATTTATCTAATTTGTTCCGCCTTTGAGCAAGTATCTTGGTCTTTTGTCAGTAGGAAACACAATAGGGTAGTGCACGAATTGGCCCATTGGGATTCGACGCGTCTCGGTAGGAAATCTTGGAACAGAGCTCTTCCTAGTCCGATCCATAACACTGTTATTTCTGATTTTTGAGGAAATGAATTAAACCACTTTTGGGCTTCAAAAAAAAGAATTATTTATATATAATTAAACATTTGGTTCTAGTAAAATCTGGTTGGATCAATTCGGGGTACCAGTCTTTTGGGTGAGGTATACAAACAGGTTATTCGCGCCGAATAAGTTTGCCAAGTCTACGACTAACTACCTAAACTGAACAATAACGAAATTAATTTTAACATGAATAACAAAAATCCAATTAAAATAACTAATTAAACATAAACAAAATCAAATATAACCGATCCGAAACTGAACTGAATGACCCGTTTAATAACACACATTCACTTCCTCTCCCATAAATTGACACGTATGGCGTAGATTCCATACTCAACTTCACATCGTACCGCCCACTATACTCTACTAGTCTTCCCACCTCACAATCTTTCACAAACAGATTCTCTAAATCTCACCAAAAAAGACCCTTTCTTCCATCACTATTCACTACTAACTAACTACTACCACTACACCCAACAAAAATCCAATTATTCGAACCGATCTAATTTCGTAACTCATAAGCATGGTTAGAAACAACAACCAAAGAAACATACCTAATATCCTCACCACTCCACCTCCCTCTTCCCTACACCAACACAACAACCAAGAAGATTTCGACGAATGCGACGTCGTTTGGTCCGACAACATTAACGACCTCCCTACACACACTGCTCCTACTAATTCAATTACCGTCTCGCCGCGTAAATATACCGCGGGAATATCAGCGGCAATTCTCGGCGACGAGCAGCCGCGTAGTCCCACTTCAGTTCAACGTAAAACGGCGTCGTCTCCCGTAGCCATGATTTCTTCATCGTATTTATTGGGCCGAAACGGTAGTGGTGGGCCTGGGGGCGGGTTTCATATGTCGGCACCGGTGAATGTCCCAATTTGGCCCAGTAGTAGGCCCAAGTATGGGGGTTGGGGTGACGTGGAGGATGACGTGGATGCGGAACTGGACGAGGATGGGGAGATGGTGCCGCCACATGAGATCGTGGCGCGGTCCAGGAAGTCAACTGCGTTTTCGGTTATTGAAGGTGCTGGACGGACGCTTAAAGGTCGGGATATGACTCGGGTTAGGAATGCCGTTTTTCAAAAAACCGGTTTTATCGATTGAGTTTGCCTAGGAGTCGTTTGGTTCACCACTGGTTTAGGAGTGGTTTTTGTTTTTGGTGGTGTCGAATTGTATTATAGGACTACATCACGAAATAAAAGAATGAAAACGTAAACAACTCAATCAGTTGTTTATTTGATTTTCTTTGATATTTGAACAATTAAGAGCACATTTTAATTTTTCAAGGTTAATAGATTAGCATGCATCAAACTTCTTATTCAGTCTCAAAAATTTTTTCATAAGAACGGATAGATGAACCATCTTAACCGAGACCCATATATTATAGTTATATTCTATTACTAACACATTTGCGGTTCTCTCCATTAATAGGAATTGGAATTCCTCGAAAATTTACGTTCCTACGTATCAGCTAAAGCAAAACAACATACTACCACTCAAATAAGGAAGCAAATTAATTTCCAAATCTACCTGCTAGAAAGAAAAGGACATGGATTACATAATTAAAATTCTAATTAACACGTAAAACAATGTTGTACAAGTATTCGTTAAGTTGCATATACGTAAAGGTCGTGTCAATGATCGACTTGTATAGGCATCATATATGACATGTAATGAAAGATACACGGTAATTACAAGGTTAACTTTGTCGTAGGCAAGATTTCACTCTTACAAGACATTCCTTGGTATAAATGTATAATTGCGTCATGATCATTTTACCCTCAAACGACACTTTTTTATCTCTAAATATATAGCTCTACTGACTAAGAAATGGTGAGACCGACTGACACAATATTGTTACTACGGTAAAAGAGCTAGTATCAAAACTGAACTTGCTTACCCTCATACTCCGTATATATCAACAGACTCGCATCAATACATCGTCAACACTCAAGACACCTTATCTAGGTTTGAAGGCCATACATATAGGAGGCTTGAGTTTAGCCAGTGCAAGTATTGACGAGGGTAGAATCCACATCCCGTCTCCACATATCAGTCCCGATGCAACCGCTGGAATCATAAAGCTTGCTTCTGCGCTATTTAACTTATGCCATAAGAACACGACCAAGCTTCCTACACACATGTCGATGGCAAAGTACGCTCCTACGAGGAAAGGTACCGCCATTGCCATTGGGAGCGGAATCCATTGACCTATCTTCTTGGGAGAAAGATCTCTAATTAAGTTTGCAATGATGGCAAAACCGAAAAAGGCGTAACATAACTGCAAGCAATGCCGAGGAAGAGCCGAGAAGCCTTCTACCCCGAGGATGGCCATGTTTCGGTATATGAGAGCATAGGGAGCCTTGTACTCCCCCTCGGGATTCCCAATATCGAAGGCCTTGTAGAAAAGAAAGAACGTAAGTGGTGCAACCACGCACCCTATGGCGGTCCCAATTGCTTGGCTAAGAAGCATTGATCGGGGTGATGTGAGAGTGAGGTGGCTAGTTTTAAAATCGTGCATAAGATCAGAAGAGATGGAAACTATTGATTTGATCAGACCGCACCCTACGAGCCCGGCCACAACACCTGAATCTTTCCCGGCTAGAGCCGAGAGCACAAAAAGTGCTACTTTTCCATAGTTGTAGGCCATGTTCATGTCGGTTAGACCAGCACCGTAAGCGTTGCAGAAACTAAGAGAAGGAGCTAAGATGTAAGCAACGACGACATAATACCATTTTAACTCAGGAAACATTATGGGAACTATTATGATGGAAACCACCGCAAATAATGAGTAGCCAAGAAGTGCAATCCAAATGGGAATTCTTTCTCTCATAAATAATTCATTTCTTTGAAGCTCATCAATTGACCGATTTTGGGTCTCTGGATCTGGTATATAACAGAATAAGTTATCTGGCCTGTATTCTAAAGTATAAGAGAATAGTTAAATTTTGTTGTTTTTGATTGGGAGATTTGGTTATTGAACTTACATGTGTCACGGGATTTATCCTTCATTCGATTGACCATGCTTTTCGCGGTAAAGAGGAGTATCTTGACAAAATTGTAGAGCCCGTCGCCTAGAAGAAGTGCAATAGAAATGAAAACCTGCAAGAATTCACAAGGTCAGAACAGAAGTCAAAATTTCATCAACTACTGTCTTTAAAGTACTAGGCGGAGATTCATTTACATTGACATGTCAGTGATGTCACTTCTGTTAACTACACAACATTTAATATCTCGATTCTGGTTTGTAAAAATACTCATTTACGGCAGATGTACGCTAGTTTAGGTTGTAGAGTCATTGGTACTTGCTCCTCATGACCATCAATAACCTGTACTTGCGTCTTTCCTTATAACAACAAAAGGTACTCATGCAGGAACAAAGAGGTGCTAATTCAGTAACACACCTTGTAACCATTCAAGCTCTTCATACTGCTTTCAGGTAACGATGAAGGGAACCATTTTCCTTTTAGATCCCCGATTAATGGCCACATCACCCCCCAAGAAAGAACAGCACCCAGAAGCAACGACAAATTAACTATGTGCGAACATATCATTCCTGCTCCCACATAAGTCATGCTGAAATCAAAGTAAAACCTGCAAAATTCAGTACCGCAGAGTTGCCCAATTACGATAAATAGATAGATAGATCACTGAAGTTCAAAACACATGTAAACTTTTAAATTGGAATAGGCGCTTACGAGTTTTGCCATGCTTTCAAGCCAAATGTCGGAAACTGAGAAAAACCACATTGGGCTCCGCCAGTATAGAACCACTGGAAGAAACCCCAGAGAAAACTGATGGAGAAATATTTCATAAAGCCGTGAACTTGCTTCCTGTACGAGTGACAGGCAATTATATCAGCTGGTGACATGCAGCTTTCTTTCAACTATCAGATACTCAGATTAGAGCACAAAGTTATCGAAAAGAATATTGCATACTTGGCCATCTTGTCTGATTTAGGAGTATGGAACCCATTGATAAGTACTGCTGTTGCAGTTCCACTTGGATAACTTAGCTTGTAGTCTATTATCATGATCTGCAGAACAAATTTACGAGGAATTTAAAGTGTTGATAAATTATCTACTGTATGAAACTTAATAAAAAGTTCAGATGTTATAAAAACTGTTACTGCAAAAAGATGTGAACTTTTCCCATACATTATCAAAATTGACCACTTCTAATTAGAATTTAAGCTATCTACAATCTACTCAATATGTATTTTATGTCCAAATAATTAATAAAATTGCAGAGGCTTCAGTAACTGATAAACGCACAAGCAGCCATTAAGATCTACATATATGCCACATCGCTGACAAACATGTTGCTCAGATTTTTCTCGCGCGCCTATAAGTTTAGTCGTGAATTTCCAAGAATCACATATCCTTTATAATTGGTTTCGACGAGACTGAAAGGTGAAAAAAAAATATGAAGGAGCTGAATCTTAATTATCAAGTACGGAGTACATTAAAACGAAAGTAACACTTTGCTGATGCTAAGACACAAGAAAATTTAATGGATAAAAATGGATAAAACTAGTATAAGTCCACCCAAACATGCACATCACTTTATGACTAAATTACTTTTCGAAAGTGATCATGTAAGGAAGAATGTGGAAAGTCAAAAACTAATTCTTTTTCACGTATGGACAGAGCATTTTAGTCGTCGCTCTCTACCACCATACCTGACTCCTTTTCAACTATAAGGTTTATGCAAGCGCAACTCAAATACAAGTTTGCAAGTAAAACCAAAACAACACGATCAACTAAAGTTCCGTGATGCTAAATTGCAAATAGAGAACACCAAATTCCTTTTTATCACAGGCTGTAGATACTGATATAATATTCTTCAATTCCCTTTCAATGTGGATAAGGGGTAAAGAAAGACTACAGGCTCAAAAGTAACCAAAACCCAAATGGAAACTAAACCCCACAGATGACATATCATTATAGTGCGTCTATTCCCTTTGGATAAACACAACCGGAGGTTTGGAAGCACGGGCGCAATTGCAAAAGGATATGTGATATAGCTAAAGATACATAAGGTTCATAGTGAAATCCGAGTATCCGACTGCTTTATCACATGCTTTAGATACCGATATTTTATCACGCACTCGAGGGGTAAGAAAGACTAATCGGTTCACAAGTAACCCAAAAGTCAATGCAAAACACAATCCCACAATACATCATTAAGTGCTAAAGTCGAAACAGAATATAAGGTAAAGAAAGAATGCAAAACCAGGAAAGTTCTAAAGTAGCAACGATACTGTTAAGCACATAACATTAGCTCAGCAGAGAATGTTCTAAGCTAAAACACTTTAATAGTATATTCTTCTAAGGTTTTATTCTTAATGTAAAGTTTTATCTTGCCAAAATAATTGACATTAACTATTCTCCTCTTATTTTCATGAACAAAGAGCCACATATTAAAAGTACCTTTCTGAGAGGAACCAAAGCAAGCAACCCAACAAAACTGCTAACAAAAAGAAAACCAGTCATCCAACCGATGCCGGGTTCTTTGTAGCTTCCAGAAACATTCCCTTCTGTATCAACCCCTGCCTGCTCATATGTCCTCTTGTTCAAACCCAATAGATAAGAACCAAACCCACCTAATTAATCATGACTCGACATTATTAAATGGCGATATCATATCACATAATAGCAAATTAACAAATCTTAATAAACAAGTAGATAAACCAGTCAGATTATGATAAACATATGCATGTTTCCAAACAACATTTTGAGAATTTGAGACAATGTCCTGCATGCACAAGTTTCACCATGGCATAACTAAAGTAGTAAGTCTCCCTTGTGCCGGATATATATCCGTCACAAGTTTTCAATGGGTCAAGTATCCGTCACTTGGGTAGACAAGACAAACCTAAGGAATTACAAATGACTTGTCTTTTGCTACCCATGTGGGTAATATTTAACCCGTCACAAGCTTGATACGGATATTGCCTGTCACAACTCACAAATGAGAATATGTGTTAAGTATAATGAAATTCATACCAAATGCAATCACCAATACTTTGTTAACATCGAACTTTGAATATAAAATGGTCTTAAGTACTGAGATTTATCATTTTGAGCCAAGACGACGACTGATAGGCTATGTGAATAGTATATATACAGTGGCGGATCCAGAATTTCGCGAGTAAAAGTTTCGATTAAAAAATCATATAACTAAGATACAACACAAAAGAAACTTTTACAATCACTATTATTATAACTGCTAGTAAAGGTCAATACTTTTAATCAAAAAAGTACTAATTATAGTGCAACTAGTATCTACACCTACAGTGTTACAATGATTTGGGGTTGATTAACATAAACAGTTCAACATTAATAAAGTGAAAACATTATAGGATTCAACAAAAATGAACAACTAAAGTCAAAACTAGCAAACTATTCAGCACGTTTAACTAAAATACTCGTCACAAAAGAATAAAAACGTAAAGAATCAGTTAAGACGGAAAAAACAATACCTCCAACAGCAATGCTATAACAGGCAACAGCACAAGTTTGAACAACAGTATTCTCTTGTCTAGTAAAAGGAGTAGCAATAAAACCAGCTTTATGAACTAATTCAGTCCAACCTTTAAGTAACACATAAGCAAGAAGTGCTGCAGAAACATTCAAATTTGGAACTAAACCAGTTGTAAGATTTAGCTTCATTACTATCACACTATATATAATCCCTATTATTATACTTGCTATTATCCCTCTTATTGTTATTTGTTGGGTCCATGGTGGGACCCTCTTTACATTTTCTTCAACATTTTTGCTCATTTCTTCATGATCATGTGATTCTACCTCCATCATTCCCCTTTCATTACTCATCATTTTTTTTTTCAGAAAGTTTCAATCTTTGGTATTACAGTCAACTTTATAGAGTTTATGAAGTTGTAAAATGTTGAAATAAATAGGATAAATAGGAATTCTTTTGACAAAGACGTGAGCTTTTTTAGGAGCTAAAGAGATTAGATTCTAATAAAGTGCTCAATTATTGAAATTATCTCAAATGGGTTATTTTATTTTTAATCAAAAATTACAAGAAAGATTTAAAAATCATCAAATGGGTTAGTTTATAACAATTATTTAGTAAAAACCCATATAATATTTTGGAAGATTAAATTAAAAATACCCAGAAATTAAAAAGTGGGTTTTTGAGAAAATTGAAGGAAAAAAAAAAAGAAAATTAAAGGGTAATGAGAATTGAGAATATGGAGTGATGATTGATTGATGATCTATTGAAGAATTTATGCTAGTTTATATGGTGGGGTAAATAAGCAGTACAATTGTACTATAAGAACTTTTAGTACCATAAGAATCCAAAAGTGAAAATGTGTAAGGTGTGAATCGTGTGATTAGATTACTCAGTGTTTAGGCTTGGTTGACTCGTATATGTCTCCTACTTGTGCCACTAAACGTGGGTAGGGCCGTAGGGGAGAAAATTTTATAGAGATTTGAGTGATTGAGTTTAACTTCATACTTTCCTTCAAAGTCTAGGGATTAGAAGATTTAATGAACACAAATTCTCTATTATTGGTCAGACCATCTTCAAGTAAAGGTCGCGTTAATTAGATTGCGACCTGGTTTTACTCTTAATCTCACTTTGTTTATCTTTGACCTATTTTTACTCTCTCAAGCAGAAGGTCACGACCTAAATCATCAACTCAAACATTTTCCACTTCACAATCCTTTGGTCACCAATTAGCAAAGAAGGTCACCAATTATGTTTGTGTAATTACATCATTAGCATGACCAAGTAAGCAGGGGCGGACCCAGGAGATAATTTTTGGTCTAGCAAAAAATTATAATACTCGAAAACGTTTAAAACTGGTATACGACCCAATTTTATGTATGCTTTAATTTACACAGTATATACGATATTATCAAATTTTCGTTTTTTTGTTGTTCTTTCATGTAGAAACTATGTAGTCATTTATTTTACTCATATAAGTGTCTTGAAAAAATAATACGGAGTATTAAAACCAACTCAAACTCTAGATACAAAACAATTAAGTTTATAATAATAAAAAAAAAGCAAACAATAACTATTAGAAAATCACTTTCTAATCACAAATCGACTAATAAATAATCAAAATGACAGTCAAATTAGTTTCAATATAATTTGTAAACATCATTTATCACAATATGTATAACATCATTAACACATTCATAACCCTTACATGGTATCTGTATAACGATCCCCACCTTCCTCAACTTCTCTTCTTTTCGCTGTTCTCAACCCAAAACCAAGAAGCATATCTTTGCCCATGGCGAGCTCCGCAAGCATCATTCACAATATAAGTACTCCCTCCCATCTAAACCAAACTACCCCAACATTATTTCAAGTCAAACTTGATAAATATTGACCTTGATTATATGTAATCAAATTTTTAAAATTTGTATATAAACTTGAAATATTTACATGTATTATAAAAAGAGGTTTCGGAAAAATATTATTTCGATGCAAAAAAGTAATATATAAATGAAGAAAAACGTAGTCCAAGTGTCGTCTCGTAGACCGTGAAAAGTCAACTGGGTAGTTTGGTTTGGATGAGAGTATAAAGCTAAACTTGCCACCGTACTGCCACCCTCTCGTCTTCCCAACACCACCAAACAGGCTCTCGTCAATCCTAAATGACGAGAAGCCATAACCTCTTAATACACCGCTCTCTAAGCTAATACACCTGGTCCTTGGGCTCTTGTGACCCATCTTATAACATTATTGGATGTAAGTGGATTTATCGTATAAAGTACAAGCCTGACAATAGCATTGATACGTATAAAGCCCGCCTAGTTGAGATGAGATTTCTTCGGGATTGATTACATCGATACTTTCATTCATTGTGGTTAAACCAACGACGGTACGTACTTTACTTTCTCTCGCTCTCACTCAGTCTTGGTGCCTTGAGCAACTTGATATAAATAACGCTTTTCTTCAATACTCGTTGTTTGAAACTGTTTATTTGGAACAACCTCCTAGGTTCGTTGTTCGTCGATCCTGATAAACTCCCACATGTTTGTAAGCTCAATAGGGCCATCTACGGTCTCATGCAGGCACGATCTCGTGCCTGGTACACGACACTAAAAACTTAATTACTCAACACCAGGTCTCATGCCTCACTTGCTGACCCCTCGCTATTTTTACTAACGACACCATCTTACTATAAAGAATATAATATTACTATAATATTATGATTCACAATATGATAATATTATCATATTGTGATACTATAAGAATAAATATAGATTTAGATATTATCTTTAGATATTATGTTAGTCCTAGTTTTCTATATTGTGTCAAATATATCTTTAAAATATATTCTAGGTAGATTACGTTTCTATATATTATCTCTTGTAATTGCTATATAAGCGACCATTGTCATCAATAATATTTAAACTAATTAATACATACATTCAATAATATAATCTCTACACTTACTCCATTTTATTTATTACGCAAATTCTTATTTCAGACGGACTATTTCCGTCTGAAAAATAAGACGGGATTATGTTGCCACTTTTTGATAAAATGTAACCACAACTTATATCAACTTGTTTTCAATAGTGGTTACATATAACTATAAAGTGGTTACAAAACCCCGTCTTATTGCTTCAGATCAAAATGTTCCGTCTGAAGCAAGACCAACTGTATTTATTATTGGTCTATATCGATGACATAATTGTCACTGGGTCCAATCCGAGTCATTTCGAGTCCTTTATATCTACTCTTGCCTCTTGGTTCTCGTTAAAGGACTTAGGCACTTTTTTTTAAGGCGTATGCGTCACCCCAAACACCATTAGCCTCATTCTGACACAATCTGAATACATTCATGATTTATTACACAAACACTATATGATAGAGTCATCAAAACCGGCTAGCACACCTCTAGTCTTGCACCCTCTTCTTCACCACGATGGGAGTCCTCTTATTTCTTATCCGACGGATTTTCATGCCATCATTGGCAGCTTACATTACCCGTCCTTGACAAGACCCGGCGTACTCTTTGTTGTTACAAACTTCCCCGGTATATGCGAAGTCCTACTAAGTTAATTACATTGGGGTGCGTTGAAACGTCTTCTTTGCTATCTCAATGGTACTTCCTTTGTCGGTCTTCAGATTTTTCGCTCTTCTCCCTCCCGTCTTCATGCTTATAGTGATACGGATTGGGGTGGTGACCGTGATTCCTATGTATCTACAACTGGTTATATTACCTATTTAGGTCATAATACTTTGTCTTGAGCCTCGATAAAGCAACGTGTCCTTGCTCACTTTTACTGAAGTTGAGTTCCGTGCTATTGCTACTACCACTGCCGAGTTGATTTGGCTCCAATCGTTACTTGCTAAGCTGCATGTTCCTCTTGCCTCTTCCCCGGCCGGTCATTTATTGCGATAACTTAATTAAGTGCTACTCACTATTCTTTGAATCCTATCTTTCATTCACGTATGAAACATTTGGCTCTTGCTTTTCATTTTGTTCGGAAACGTGTTCAACAAGGTCTCCTCCAGATTCACCATATGTTAGGTGACGATCAACTAGCTTATGCTCTCACTAAACCCCTTAATGCGCTAAGGTTTACATTATTGTCTATACTTAATTCCCATGTTCCTTTTATTTATTTATATTTTGTTCTTTATGCTTTAGGAAAATATATATGTAATTAGATAATTCTTTATTGCATTGTACGGAGTAACCTAGTATATAAGGATGTCTTTGTAACCTTTATATTCAAACCAATTAATACACACATTCATAACCCTTACATCTTCAACGTATTAAAATGTTGATGACCCAGCTGTCAACAAAAGTCAATGATCATGATAATAAAAGATTCAAGTATTCAAGAAATTAACAATGGAAGCATTTTTGTTACGTAAATTATTATACACGCGTTTCGTCTGTGATATCTGGTACCTTACTCCACGGTTTGATATGTTTAATTTAATTACGAGTAATAATTAAAGATACTTAATAAATACGGAGCAGTCCCTTTTAGCAGGTCATCTTTATACATTTACGTAAAACTTTCTCATATTATTTGACCTGATTTAAGAAATAACTAAAAAAACGGAAATTTATGCGACATGATAAATTGATAGCTCATCATCCATGATCTGTAGAGACTAGAGAATAAATAAGATGTTATTGAGATTAAGATCACGCTTTGTATAGAGAGTCGCTCGAGAGATGGTTACCATCTTAGAATTGTGACGACAATGATCACATTATATAATCGGCAACTGTTACAAACTACTTTGAAAAATAATGTCATATGGTAATAACTTATACGACTTTCTTTCATATTCACTGTGAATTGAGATGTAAAGTGATGAGCAGTAATACTACAATGATACTTATGTTATGACCTGCAGACCTGGGTTTAAATCTCATTAGTATTTAATATCACCCTTGTATCGATCTTCCTTTATACAAAAAAAAATGAGATTGCTCCAAAAGAATAATCGAAACAAAAAAAATATTCCATGCTTAAAACGCTACGATTTATTACGAGTACTACTGTTTATTCACGAGTTTAAATGTAACTTTTTTTGTCCCTCGAATTTTCCACTCTCATATAATAACTTAGTCATATGAGTACATTATTTTACCAATCTCATGTAGCCATCCATGCATATGGAGTTTTTGACCAAGTGTTATTTTTTTTGGACGTGGCTTTTTAGAAGTTTTAGGCATTTAAATTCTTGTTTGGAATTATTTGAGAGATTTAAGTTCGGTGATGTTTGGTTCTTATTAGGAAATATCAAATACGTGCCGTAAGATCGTAGTTAAAGTATACGTACGTGCCACCATTGTCCTTAAACAATACGTCAATAATAACTCAATTATACTAATATAAATTCACATTGTATATTACAACTCCGTACATTATTACAATACAATAATTCTTCTGCATATTTCTTCATCAAATACAAAAATAATAAAATGGCTTCCGATTTAGAAGATTTAGTAACACACAATGGAGGTTGTCATTGTGGAAGAGTACGATGGAGAATCGAAGCTCCGAAATCCGTAACAGCATGGAAATGCAATTGTTCAATGTGTTCAAAACGAGGGAACGTTTCGTTTAGTGTCCCGTCTCACCGGTTTACATTGTTGAGTGGTGAGTCGAACATAACCACCTATACCTTCGGGACACATACCGCTAAGCATACGTTTTGTAACGTGTGTGGTATCACGTCGTTTAATGTGTCGAGGACTAATCCTGACGCTGTGTCGGTCAATGTGGCTTGTGTCGATCCAGGGACGCTTGGTCGTGTTGAGGTGCGTATGTTTGATGGAGTGAATTGGGAGGACTCTTATCGGAAACATCACAAGGGTGTCAAGTCTAAGCAGAGCTCCTGAACTCATCCGATCCGATAATTGTTTGTTAAACTAATTAAGTAGTACTCCATACTTGTTTTAGAAAATGACTAATAATTGTCAGTAGGCGGTCTTTTGTAAGAGTTTGTGATCGATCGATCACAAATACTTATATTTATACTCATATGTTCATCCCTTGTCAAATAATTGTTCTAATGATAAATTAATACTCCTAATATAATATTTGTCAGCTAAGTTGTCTTTTGGATTGTTAATTTCCATTGTACTTCTGAGATCATAATGAAGGATAATTATAGCACTATTATAGAGAAGAAAATGAGATAACGACACCAGGTGTCGCTGAATCTCGGCGAAACATGCATGCATGTAAAGTCCTGTTAATACTTAACAGACGATCAGAAATGCTCATAAAAGTAGTTTCATCAGTATCAGTACATACTAGTCACTAGTCTCTTAACATTAAGCAAAAAATATCATTGCACAAGTAAACACGCCATTTCGAAAGACGCTTCACCGACAAATTTGCTAGACATGCATTATCAACCCAGAATTTTGACCTGCCCGATGAAAACTTGTATATTTAAGACGGTCTTACAGGTGAGATCAATTCATTACCCATAAACTCAAACAATGGAGTACATAATAAGTATACGAGTTACCATATTTGATGGGCATCATTAACTCGGGTTGCGGTATACTACTAAATCACCGGAGATGAATAAAATTCAGATGTCAATAGCCAAACGTCCAAACATAGAAATCTGAAATGAAGCTTTGGTAAATTTGATAGGTCTCAGCCTCAGCATGAGACAGGTCACAGGTGACAAATGACACCACCAGATAAAATTGTTCTAACACACTTATGATCTGATACAAAATGGCATGAGACAGTATTTTTCCAGGGACACATCTGATACAAAATGGCATGAATAATTAAGGATATTATGATATCTAAAGAGGTAACAATCAAGTCAATTGAGGCGGGTTTGGGTTGGGTCAAGCCGGTGCGGGTCGTATCGTGTCAGGTCAGGTCGTTAGCATGCCCGGTCGTTAGCATGCCCTTTCTGGTTCAATTTTATCGGGTCAATATTGGGTATGTGTCGGGTCACTAATCATCCGGTCGTATTAGGTGTCAGGTAAAAAATCGGTTGGGTCAGGCGGGTTCGGGTTGCTAAATTTTCAGGTTCTATCGGGTGGGTTTTTTTAATCAGGTCAAGTTTGTCAGTGTTATTTTAATGTTGTAGGACTCTAGTATTTTCATAGCTGTGTGACTGCCTGTGTCACGACTCACGAAGTATATATATATCAGACATGAGTATAAATATAGCGGAAGTAGTACTTAAACCCTTTAATTTGACCCCTTTAAGTTCAGCCAAAAATTAAATCTAACCAATTTTTCTATTGTCACCCAAAAATAATTTAAATTTTGTTTGTACATGTTAGATTTAGAGAAGGGAGAAAGAATATGACTTTGGTGGATTTCCGATATAACATTAATGCTAGTACATGAACCTACCTAAGTACATTGAAGACAATTCTAACACATAATTTCCAACCGACTCTAGTTCTACAACTATTCCCAATAATACAATTTGTTAACCAAAGGAATATGGTGATTACAACTTTACTAAATTTTACAAATTTTTATTATAAATATAAAACTTAATTTTACATCAATAGTCAAAGTTTTATTACTTTATAAAGTAGTCACATGCATGTATATCTATCGATACTATATATTAAATCCTGAAACCAAGGGACTTCCAAATAATTAAATAAATCTATACAAATTAATTATACTATATAGTCGTTTTTAATTAATAGCGCCGTGTGATAGACCTGATCAAGGGATTTCAATGTAAATATTATATAATTTTAGTTCAAGTATAAATTTAGAATATATCAAAAGAGGATAATTTTCTATAAAATAAACATGTCACACTTATGGTATTAACTAGATTTCATGCCCGTGCGATGCACGGGTCTACATTAATGTCATCTTATTAAGTTTTCTATAACAATTAACTTATAAAAATACATTTTTGAAGTTTGATGTTTTAACTTTTTACGGATTAACTCTTTAGTACATGGAAATTACTTTTAACAATATAATACTGACATGAATTAAATTTTTATTTGATTAGTTATTTACTTATTTTCTATCTTAATAAAATAATCAAACAATAAAAGAATCAAATTTTATCACACACGTTAAATTTGTTTTTAATTCGACTTTTTATGGAAATAATAAAATTAACCAGCCTACTTTCACTCTCGTTTAACCTTCTCACTCAATTTGCCTTGAGATCACTATGATAAAACATAATATTTAAGAAAACAGTATTGATCAATTGATTTAACTTCTATTTTAACCATATTTTACCAAACTTGCATGACTCAAAATCTGCTTGATCCATATTATGGCCCGAAAAATATTAACAATACCCTTCCGTTCAAATCATTTAATTAGGTTTAAATATGTTTTGATTGATAAATGATCTAGGGAACTAAAAATTAAGCTTTGTAGAATAATTCAAATTATTATATTACTAAATATTCTATTCTTATTTGTGTCTAGAAGATAATAAAATGACTTTAATATCAATAAATTTTTTTAACATGTGTGTTTGGGCTCACTCATAACACTGTCGATAAAAAAAAAATTACGTATCAATAATATATTTACGTAAAAGATAAAGTTAGATAGGTAAAATAAAGTATATTGTTGATCATATTTTCAACATTATTCATGAATCATGATCATTGATTAAATGAAAAAAAGTATGTTATTACATGGCTGTTAAGAACTAAGTTGGTCGGTTAAGAATGAGGTTTTTTGGCCTACTGAGGATTCCCGGAGTCGACTCCCTGGTGTTTTCCCTCCTTCCATTGCTCGGCCTTTGCGTGGTGTTTCTGTTTTGGGTGGGCCTGTCAGTACTTGCTCTAGTTTTGGTAGTGAGCTTGTGGCGAAGAGAGTGACTAAGACCATCGAGCTGATGGATTTAGTTGCTAGGATTGAGGACCCGCAATGTGAGTTGCTTCTGCTTAGAGCTTGTACGGGTATATCTAAGCTCTACTTTACCCTCCGTACATGTTCCCCGGGGATCTTTGGGTCTCTCCATCTTCGTTTTGATGCAGCACTTCGTTCTAGCTTGGAACGTATTGTCACCGCGTCTGGGTCTGGTTTTGGGGATTGGCAGTGGCGCCTTGCCACTTTCCCTTTTCATCTGGGTGGGCTCGGTGTTTATGCTGCCGGGGATGTTTTTCATTATGTTTTTCTAGAGTCCCGTTTGCAGTCTGCTGATTTGCAGGCTAAGCTACTTCGGTCTTCAGGTATTGTGGATTCTGGTCCTACTTTCGATGATGCTTTGCGGGTGTTCTTTGAGACTACAGGTTCTTCCTTTTTACGTGATCCTAGTAAAATCGCTGCCCCTAAACTTATGAAGAAACTGGCAGATATATATTTTGCGAGGATTGCTGCTACTGCGGAATCTGTATTCTCTTTGACACCGCGTCGGCTTGCGTTATGGAAGTCTCAGCAGGGTGCCCACACCTCTGATTGGTTGCGCGCGGTTCCTATCTCTGGGTTGGGTCAGACTATGAACCGGAGGACTTACCGTAGTGTGCTGGGGTATCGCCTTGGTGTCCCGTTATTCACGGTATCTAGGCCTTGTCCTGCTTACTCTCGGGTTTTTGCTGATGATGTGTATGGGGACCACGCTGTTTCTTGTACTGGTACTGTGGGGGTTAAGCATCGGCATAACCTCGTTCGTGACACCTTATTCGACATATGTTATAGGTCTGGTATTTCTTCGGGCAAGGAGGTTGATATCAGTTTGGTTGACGGGCATGGCGGATCTCTTCGACCTGCGGATTTGCTACTTTATTCGTGGGACAGAGGGCGTGATGTGTGTGTTGATTTGACAGGGTCTTCCCCCTTGACTCAGACTGGAATGTCTGATTTTGTGCCGGGACGGGTTGTTGCTGATGCTGCTCAGCGCAAATGTACTAAGTATAGGGATTTATGCGCGACTGCTGGCTATGGTTTCCTACCCTTCTCTTTCTCTTCGCTTGGGGAGCTGGGCTCGGATGCTGTTGACTTCCTTAAGCGGATCCAGAAATTCTCGTTATCTCAGGATGCTGAGGCTCGGGTGACCGCTTATATCTTTACTAGGCTTAGTTTCTCTATAGCTAAGGGGGTGGGGGCCCAGATTGTCTCTCGGCTCCCCACCAACTTCTTGTAAACTTTACATTTTATTTTAATGAAAGCTGCGCGCATCTTATAATAATAATAATATAATAATACCATTACTGATCTTTATGTGTACCCTAATCATGCTATTATTGGTACTCTGGCGGTTGAAAACAAGTTGCCTACAGTTGATAACATTGTCAAGCGTGGTATGGTGTGGGTTAATATGTGTACCCTTTGTGAGCAAGCTGCAGAAACAAGCAGTCATTTGTTCTTTGAATGTTCATACTCGTTGCAGCTTTGGAGGGGGCTTTGGGGTACACTGCAGGTTATTCATATGCCAAACAAGCTAATTGATATTCTATGGTGGTTCAAGGTGTGTAACAAGGGAAATACTAAGCTCAAGCACTTACGACGATGTGTGCTTTTGAGTTCAATCAATGCTCTTTGGAAGGAGAGGAACACTAGAATCTTTAAGGGATCTCATCTACCTGCTAGTCACTTAGTTAGATGGATTCAATATCGAGTTAGTATGAGGGTCATGTATTTCTTGCCCTAGTTTGATTCTCGCTTGAGGGGTCTACTCTGGACTCCTTTGTAGATAGTTTTTAGGTCTTGTATTATCACTCTTATTCTAATATAAGGACCTACGATCTTTCTGAAAAAAATAATAATAAATAAACTGATTTCTCTCTCCTGTCGGTTTTAGAGAGAAGTTTCTCTCTTTCAGCGTCGCCATTGCTGTGCTTCTGCTGCTTCCATGGCTCGAGGGAGGGGTCGCCCCCCTAAACTGCGCATATCTTCGGACTCCTTGCACAATTCTGCTTCTTATGGTACTGATTTCTCTCTCTCTCGTTCTATGGGTATTTCCCCCCTTCGTGCTCCCTTGTCTGATAATGGCGAAACATTGGAGGATTTCCCTCCTATTTCTTCTGCTAAGCTTGTTTCCTCTTGTTCTATTGATAATGCTGCTTGTTTAGATGGTCACTCTTCCCCCATTCTTCCCACTTCCTCCCCTCCAAAAACAGGGGAAGCCATTGTTGCACCTGTTAACACTTCACATACCGCTATTTTAAGTGATTCCCTTACTAATTCTTTGCCTGCTATTACTGCAAATGTGACTCCTAAAAGCTGGGCTGATGTTACACGGAAAAAAAACCCAAGTTGGTATGAGCTTGTTCTTTTATGAGGAAAGTGCTAACTCGTCTGAAGTTGAGATTCAAATGGAGGAAATTGAGGAGGAAGTTTCAAAGTGGAAATTCACTCTTATGGGTAATGTTTTGGGGGCTAAGCCCTCCCTGAAGCAAGTTTCTGAATTCGTTCAAAAGAATTGGAATCATGGTCCTTTACCTTGTGTCCAATACTTCAAAAAGGGTTGGTTCAGTTTCAAGTTTGACAAAGAGGAAGACATGAATGAAGTCCTCAAGAGGGGGCCTTGGTCCATTGGCTCAAACTCTCTTGTCCGTAAACAATGGACTCCCTCTTTTTCCACAACTATGGAATGCATCACCACCATCCCTGTTTGGGTTCTTTTTCCTGACCTTGATCCCTTTCTGTGGACTGATTCTGTCCTCAGTAAGATGGCTAGCAAGGTGGGTAAGCCTCTCTTTGCAGATCTGAATACCACTTGCAAGGCAAAGCTATCTTTTGCCAGAGTTATGATAGAGGTTGATGTCTCTAAGGATTTCATTGATCACATCACAATTAATGCTCCTTACATTGGGCATTCTGTCCAAAGAGTTGTCTATGAATGGGTGCCTTATTACTGTAAGACCTGCAAGAAGTTGGGTCATTCTGACTCTTCTTGTAAGAGAAACAAAACTCATGTTCCTTTGAAGACCAATCCTCTTGGGGGAAATAATGTTCTTCCTACAGTTGACAAAGCTGATAGTCTTACCTCTCCTGCTCCTATCAACTCTGACCCCAGTTCCCCCTGCCAGACTCCTGCTCCAGAATGCCACTTGCTAGGTGGTACCTCAACCTCCCAGCCTGAGTGTGCAGGGTCTTTGGAAGGAAGTAGTAGCCATGAATGCCATGTGCCAGGCTCTAAACCTCTTGTCCATTGCTCTGTCACCCAGTCTGAGAGTGTTGTAAAGCACTCAGGATGCAGTGAGCTAGGGCAAATGACTGTGCAGGCTTCTGTGGGTTCTGTAACTGATTTAGTTGAGCAGACTGTGAAGGTAGGTTTTACTTCTTTGCTTTATCCCAATAGATTTGCTTGTCTTATTGATGACAGCAAAGTCTTAGTGGATACCATTGAGGCAGTCCCACCTGATAAAAGTCTATGATTATATCTGCCTGGAATATTAGAGGTTTCAATAAGCTGGATAAGCACTTAGAGGTTCTTTCTTTTATCAAGGGGAATAATATTGATGTCCTTGGCATTTTGGAGACTCGTGTGAAACATGGGAAAGCCCCCAGAATTCTGGGTAATAAATTCAAACACTTTAGGAGTTTTACTAACTACAATAAGCATTCTAATGGTAGGATTTGGGTACTTTGGAACCCTGTCACTACTTCTGTGGATGTTATGGAGGAGCATGCTCAAGTGGTTCATTGTTTTGTTAAACACTTTGCTACAGGTAGATCCTTTCATCTCTCTGTTGTCTATGGGAGTAATAGGCCTGAGATTAGAGAGGGCCTTTGGTGTTCCATGTCTGCTTTCTCTAAGCAGGTTGGTCCCTGGGTTGCTATGGGGGACTTTAATATTGTAAGGCACTTCCATGAAAAAATTAGTGACACTCCTCCTGTTCTTTCTGATATCTGTGCTTTTAATTCTTGCCTTTCCACTTGTGGCCTGGATGATATGCAAGGAACTGGCCCTGAGTTCACTTGGTATAATAAACAAGATATTTCCTCTAGAGTTTATTCTAAGCTTGACAGGGTGCTTGTTAACTCTGAGTGGCTTCAGGTTTTTACTCATTCCTCTGCTCAATTCCTTCCCCCCAGTATTTCTGATCACTGCCCTGTTGTTCTTACTTTTCATGATGATCCTCCTCCTAAGAAGCAGTTCAGTTTCCTGAACTGTTGGGTCTCTCACCCTGACTTTAAAGCTTGTGTTGCTGATGCTTGGAACTGCAATGTTTCTGGTAATTCCATGTTTAGATTCATGGGTAAGTTGAAGAAGGTAAGGCTTTCCCTGAAATCCCTCCACTCCAAGCACTTCTCTAGCATTTCTTCTAGGGTTTCTTCTACAAAGGCTGCTCTTGATCAGTGTTTTAGAGACTTGCAGAGTGACCCCCTTTCCTGTGACCTTATTACTAAAGAAAGGGAGCTTTCTGAAGCTTTCTCTAAGCTCAAAGCTGCTGAGATCAGCATTCTATCCCAGCGTGCTAAGATTCATGACATCAAGCATAATGACACTTGTTCTAAATACTTTTTCTCTAAAATTAAAGAAAGGCAACAATGTCAGGTTATTGGGGAAATTCAAGACACTAATGGGATCTCTCATGTGGGTACTCAAGAGGTCGGCAATGCTTTTGTGCAATACTATCAGCAGCTCTTGGGTACCTCCACTGTGGTTGAGCCTATCAACCCTGCTATTACATCTAATGGTAACAATGTTGACCCTATGGACCATCACTGGCTAACTAGACCTGTCTCCAAGGAGGAAATCAAAAGTGATGTTTTCTCAATAGGCTCTAATAAAAGTCCTGGTATGGATGGATTCTCTGCAGGTTTCTTCAAAGCTGCTTGGGATATTGTCTCTCCTGACTTTTGTAAAGCTGTTGAGGACTTCTTCAAGACTTCTTTTATGCCAAAGCAGGCCAATATTACTGTTCTTTCTCTTATTCCTAAGAAGAAAGTTGTCCTTTCTGTCAAGGACTTCAGACCAATCTCCTGTTGCTCTATCATTTACAAAACTATAAGCAAAATTCTTACTAACAGGCTCCAAAGCATAATGCCTAAGCTGGTTGGGAAGGAACAAGCTGCTTTTATTAAAGATAGAAGCCTTTTTTAGAACATTATGCTCACCCAGGGACTTGTTAAGGGGTACAACAGAACTAATTTAACTCCAAGATGCATGCTTAAAGTGGATATTAGTAAAGCTTTTGATTCTATTCAATGGGATTTCATCCATAATATGCTCAAGGCTCTTAACTTTCCTGATACTTTTACTAATTGGGTTATGAGCTGTATCACTGGATCTTGGTTTACAATTAAAGCTAATGGCTCTCATTTTGGTTTTTTCAAAGGGAAAAGTGGTATTAGGCAAGGTGATCCTCTCTCCCCTTGCCTCTTTGTCCTGGGTATGGAAATTCTTTCCAGAAGTCTCAGGGTCATGTGCCATGATAAAGATGTTTCCTTCCATCCTAAATGTGTTAAGATGAAGCTCAATCACTTGATCTTTGCAGATGACCTCATGGTCTTCACTAGAGGTGACCAACCTTCTGTAGGGAAAGGTGTTGCTATCCTAAAGGAGTTCTCTACTTGGTCTGGTTTATCTGCTAGTTTAGAGAAAACTGAAGCTTATTTTGGTGGGGTATCTGATGAGCTTAAAGGCCAAATTCTTTCTAGCATTGGTCTTAATGGTGGTGCTTTCCCCTTCAGATACTTGGGTATGCCTATCAATCATGCTAGGTTGACCCATAGCATGTTTGACAGCCTTGCCCTCAAGATCTCCTCTTTACTGCAGTCTTGCTCTGCTAAGTATCTTTCTTATGCAGGCAGGATACAGATTATCAACTCTGTCATTTTTGGACTCAGTAACTTCTTGGGTAGCTGTATCCTCCTTCCTAGACATGTCTGCAAGCTCATTAATAAATCCTGTAAGAACCTTCTTTGGAATTCTTCTTCTGACCATAACAGAATGGTATTCAAAAGTTGGCATTCAATCTGTTTGCCCTGGTCTGAAGGGGGTTTCCAAGTAAAAGACATTGAAACTTGGAATGTAGCTTCCATGTTAAAATGGTTATGGTACCTTGATCATGGGACTGGCACGGTCTGGATCTCCTGGATTAGGGAGTACTTCCTTACTAGTTCAAGCATCTGGGACCTTCATGTTAAAGAGTTTCATCCAGAAAGCCTCAGGTGTGTTCTTCAAGCAAGAGATAAATGTATTACTAGGCTGGGCAGTGTTGATATTGTGCAATCTTTTCTTAGGAACTGCACTGTCAAGGGGAACTTCTCTATTAGCAAAGCTTATGAGGTTCTTAGACCTCGAATGAATGTTAATGCGTGCTACAAAACTGCCCAAAAGAACTGTATTCTGCCCAGGCATAAAGTTACTTTAATGCTTGCCATCCAAAGGAAGCTTTGCACTACCAACCTTCTAATTTCCAGAGGCATGTACATCTCCAATCGTTGTTATTTATGCAAGGCTGCTGCTGAAAGCTCAAGACATCTTTTCTTTGGCTGCAGTTATTCTCAAGCTCTCCTATCTCGTTTATCTCTTTGGTCTAGATGGAATGCTAATGCTATCCACCTCAGAAGACTCCTTATCCTTTCTCAGAAAGGCCCCTCAAGGCCATGGCAGAGGAAATGGTTTCTCTGTTGTCTGGTAGCTATGGTTTACTACATCTGGGCTGAACGAAACAAGCGGGTTTTTGAGGGGACTGAAACACCAGTGAGTATACTTTGGAAGGAAATCCAATTTGTTGTCAGTACCTTCATGTTGCACAAGGCCAAGAATGGATATGAGGAATTACTTGATGCTCTAAACTCATAATTGTTTTGTTTTCTAAGGTGTAATGTTGTTATTATTTAGGGGAATGTCTTCTTGTGCTCTTTTTAGTGGCTATTACTTGTAAGAAACCTCATGTAATCTTGTTTAAGAATATATGAGAAATATCACTTCTTGCAAAAAAATAATAATAATAATAATAATAATAATAATAATAATAATAATAATAATAATAATAATAATAATAATAATAATAATAATAATAACGACGACGACAATAATAGTAGTAGTAATATTAATAATAATGTCAAAAAAATAGTAATAATGATAATAATAACAATATTAATAATATTATTAAAATATGATAATAATATGATATTGGAAACTTGGAACTAAGCCTTGTGATTATATGCATAAGTTTTGCAAATGAAAGAAAAAAAACGTACGTGATTAACTGCATGAATTTTGCAAATGAAGGGAAAAAGAGTAGTGGATGGTACTATGGTGGTGGGTGATGTCATAGTGACATCATGTATAACATTTTCAATGTGAAAGTTGTTATTGTATTTATGACGTGGATCAACCACAATGCTTTATGCTTTATTTGTTTGTGTTTTAATAGAAGTAGGATTATATAATTTTGGTTGAAGTACGTATAAATTTAGAAAATAACAAAATAGGGTGATTTTTCTTAAAATAAACATGCCCCACTTATGGTATTAATTAGTAGCATAGAATATAAATTAAATTAAAAATTATAATTATTTAATTTACACAAAATAATTTGAAAACTATTAAAAGTTAAATAAATCAAGCTAGGTTTCCAAAAGATATAACCTTGCATAATTCTTTTAAATTGATTTAATAACATATATGTAATATATATTTATATAAATATGTGAGACTCTTAAAATTGCATGTGTACTCAAATTGCATGTTTAATAATCAACTAATCAAGTTATAATAATCACTCAGTTCAATAGTCAAAGTAACAATATTTGAACCGGGAGTAATAAAAGTAATAGATCGAACAACAACGGGAGTAGTGAAATTTTCAATATTAATGCAGCATTAGTGAAAGTATCAATAACTACGGTGGGAGTAGTGAAAGTAACAATAACTACGATGAGAGTAGTGAAAGTAATAGTAGAAGAAATAATACTAACAATAAAAAAAAGTATATATATGAACAATTAGCCGACCAATTGATTAAAGTAAAATATTAATAGTGGGAGTGATGAATTGTCTAATAATTATTTTATCGTAATTTAAAGATATGTCATATGAAAATATATTGATGATAAATTTATGAGTTATACAACTTTAAAGTATATTTAATTAAAGAGTAAATTACAAATAACTCCCTTATGTAATCAACATTTTTCAAATAACTCCCTTTTATAAATTTTTATCCAAATAACTCCCTTTTAAAACATGTTTTTATACATATCAATGCCTTGTTGTCCGGAATTAGACTTATTTTAATAAAAGCCGACTTATCCTTCCTTAAAACATAATTCCTAGACCGATACTTTAGTTTCATAGCCACATATCTGAAAGTCCATAGACCTTAATTAGACTCTTCTAATTAGTTGCTAAATTACTTGTTAATTTAGTATTTAATGATCTATGTAACATGCATGCAAATATAAAGACATTTATATAAGATAAGAAATTTCCTCACATTGATATGGAAAATATAAGGGCACAACAAGAACTCCTTCTTGTTGTTCTTGAGCTACAAATATGGATGAACACAAACAATCTCCAAAGTAGAAGATCTCCTCTAAGTTGCACCAAGATTAACCCAAAGAATCTACCCTTATTATTAACTAGATAATAAGATAGATATAATACTACTAATATTATGACTATATTACTACACTAGTAATACTTAGTAAATATTAGTATTTGAGAGTTTTAGAGAGAAGTTTAGTTTTGAGAGATGTATGAAATAAAACAAGAATGAACTAGTAAAGGAATGAACAACAATTGTTCTCCTTTTATAGCCATGAGGGCCGGATATCAACACCACAAAATGGTGATTTTTTCTTCTTATTTTATTGCCATGCAAAGTGGTAATGTGTTGTAGTGAATAAAATGATTTCATGTTTACTATTCATGTCATAAGCATATGTTGCTTGTGAGTGTGAATAAGAACAACAATAGTCACCAACAACTACACATCAACCGGCCATGTGAGCCTCAAATTGATCCATTTTGATTTTTGATATTTGTCTCACAAATACTTATTGATCATATGGTTAATTATATTGTATAATTAAGTGTTAATTTGATCATATAACAATTATATGACTCAATTAAATAAATAATATGTACTTAACATTTTAAGTAATATTTTACCATTATATCAATATAGAATGGGTCCCACAATGCTTAGTTAATTTATTTTACAACTCCTTGTAAATATAATTAACTAATTACCTCTATCTCAAAACCTCAACTAATTTAGTAATTTAACGATTAATTACTAAGTTAAATCTTATTTAATCGTATTAAAATAAGATATACATTTATTAGTCAATTATCGCATAATTGAAAAATAAGCTTAATCGAATTTGAGTTCTTAACTCAATTTCTAACAATTAACTCTCGTACATATCGAATATATGTAATGTACTAATTAACTGTATCGTATACAAATAATTAGTTACTATTTGGATTTCATCCTTTAGGTGTGACCGAAAGGGATCAGTTGATCACCGCCGTCAAACGACAATAACGTCAAACTCTAGTTAGCCAACGTTATTGATTTACGTTAATCAACTGACTAATCATATATATAGTCAATAATTATCCCAATTATATTCCATAATAAGATTTATTATGTGGGGCACTATTGTGGAGGACACTTACTCCAACCATCTCCCACTTGTCCTGACACAAGTGTGCGTCAACCGAATTCTCTTGTCTCTTTATCACATCGCCCACTCAACGCAAGGTGTCCTTGTTCAGGTCGCCCTTGCATGGCCAATATCTCGAGTGGTTTTCTCGTAGGGAGAGTAACTGTATGACGGAAATCGACCTAGCTCTCTTGTCCGCGCGTGGCCATCGCATTTATCGTACTTCTCCTCGGTGGCCTAAAGATGTTTTTTACCCAACGTGGGTGGACAATTCCTGTTGATCCATCTACTCTGTATGATGCAGATCACCATGATCCAGAAGAAGTCCATCTGCCTCCTTTTACGGCACAGCCTAGAACATCAACCAAAACCAATCGGAAACTGCAACGACTCAGATAGACGGTCGCCAGTCAAAAGAATCGACTTATAGGAATAAGATGAGAAGACCCTGCACGACCAGGCATCAAATAATTGATTTAAGGGTCTTACAAATGTCACTGTCCGACCAGAGTGTCATACCGTCATGTCTAATGTAAGACCAGTTCCATCTCCATGACCTCAAGGTGCTCGAACCAACCATCAGATCCGACTTACATCTAGTCATTTCGAGACTCACCCTCATTAGTGACTAGGACAAAATACTAAGTTCGTCCTGTTCACTTGAATTGGGTTCAACCTTTCTTTCAACCCATTCGGATAAACAAAGTATTAAAATTTAGTCAAACTAAATAATGGAGTTTTTAATGAAACTCTAACAATGAATGCGATTATCAAATATTTGGAAAAATTGATACGCTATCAATATTTTCATATCTTATAATCTTTAGCAATTCAGGTACATATTTCAATCCCCATTGAAATGACATGACTATCATGTTCATCCTGCAAAAAGCATGGCTAATGGATCAGCAATACTTGCATCTTTCCATCGTTCTGATTGCTATTTCTCTTTGTCTACGTAATCTCATATTACATAAAACTTTCTGAGTACGTGTCTAGGTTTGAATCTAGACTTAAGACTCTTGGCCTAAAGCTCCCACTTTTGGTGTTTGTTTTACCAGTATAATGGGATAGGATATACAGCTATATGAACTATTTCTAGTCCCTCCAATACTGTCGAATCCAAGCTACTTTCATATGCATCATCATATGACGCAATGTACTCCATTTCCGTTGTTAAATCCGCAATAATAAACTGTCTGGAACACTTCCAGCGGATACATGACAGTTATATCTGAAAATGTCACTCCTACTTGGAACCTTTCCAATAGTATTTTCTGTTTGGAACTCTTCCAACAGATAAATCTTCTATGAAACACAGCCAGTTCGTGATTTCAAATCACCTTGATTAGTTTGGAAACTGAAGTCTGTGTAACCCTTACACGCAACTCATTTTAAACTCCAAACACATGTAACATATCTTTTAGTCCTTCGCAAGTACTAAGGATGTTCTTTATGGCTATCAAGTGACTCTCACTTGGATTTGATTGCAAATGTTTCGTCATACTCAAATGCAATGCGAAAGTCCGGATTGGTATACATCACAAGCCTATATAATTGATCCGCAGCTGAAGCAAAGGAATCATTATGATGTGTTCAACTTCCTTGAACTAGTCAAAGATCTTTATCAATATAAGAATTTTGACTCATGCTAATATCCTTTTAAATTTATCTCCATAAATCCAGATATCTAAGAGATGTATTCTACTTCTCCAAAAATCTTCCATCATCTAAAATGATCAATATGTCTCCACATATAAGACTGATGAAAACCACATTACTCCCACTAAACTTCATGTATAAACATAATTCCTCGAGATATCGAGAAATATTTTATGACAGGATTGACACACTAATTCCAACTCTTTAGTGCTTACTTAAGACATCCTCTTAAGCTTGCAAATTAACTTAGGATAGTTAGGATCTACGAACCCACAGGTGAATATAAAATATACTACCTCTGCTAGAATCGTATTCAAGAAGGTGGTTCTTGAGATCCAGTTGGCATCATACTATTATGATATGCTGTAATTGCTAAGTATATTCGAATGGATCAAAGAGTTAAGGTTGGTGCAAAACTCTTTACCTACCAAGTTATCTTTGAAAACATTTTAATGTTGATCCATGCAAATTTTGATCTTAAAAATCAATTTACATTGAAGAGGTCGTACTTCTTCAAGTAAAATTTACCAGGTCACATACCTGACCATCATGCATGGAGTCCATTACGAATCGTATGACTCTAAGCCATATCAAGAAGTTGGGACTAGAAACAGTCTTTTATAAGTCACGGATTAGAATTCATCACTATTAAGGAGTGATAAAATTCCACCTGACCTCTTAGGTTCCGAAGAAACTACTACTGAACAAGCAATGAGAAAACTTTTTCCGGACCATATGCTCAGTTTGTGGCTCTTGAAACATTTTCTCCCACTCTGTCTTATCAAGAAATAATCGTATTTTTATTGAAAGACAGCATCACGAGTCACAAACGCTTTGTTCTCGTGGTCAATGTGGATTATTGAGCACTTGTTTCATTCAAATAACTTATAAATTAGGTACGCTACCTACCCATATCGTATATGGAATGAAAACAGACTGTTTTAAATGTGTTTTAATATGGTGGGAAAAGAAATAGCAGACAAAAATATTAAGATCCCAAGGTTAGTCAAATGGCTCATTTTGACTTGATAAAGACAAAACCATATCGTATAAGGTTCTGTTTCTCTATTCAACAACACCTTATCTAATAATGTGTGTTAGAGAAGTTAACTTGTGAAACTATTTCACAATACTTTTGGTGAAAATCAAAGTCAATACTTAGATATTTGTAGTTACGATTTAGTCGTAAGTCCTAGATCTAATGCTCTAGTGGTTAACTACTTCTCATTGAAGCTCTTTGAACTTTTCAAAGATTTCTCTTAGCACCTCATTAAGTAGAATCAAACATAATATCTACTTAAATCGTCGGTAAATCAAGTGAATTAATCATTACCATCTCTGGTTGTGTTTGTTATTGGACCACACGTATTCTTATGTAATGGGGCCAATAATTTACTAGTTCGATTTCCTTTTCAACAAAAGGGCACGAATCATCTTGCCTTGAATACAAGATTCGCACGAACCATAAGATTCCAAATCATATGGTTTTGGGATAGTTGTCAATACTAGCCTCTTAAAGTGCTACACAATCCAGAATTAAGATTAGATAAGGGTCACCAATTTTGAGCCTTTACAATCTATATGACAAGTAATTACTAGTTTAGGTCAAGAATATAATTACCTTTGATTGGTATGGGATAACCATTGACCAAGTATAGGCATAAAAAGATACAACGTTTGTTCTATTCACAAAAGTGAAACACTTGTGTCGTACACTTAAGTGGATACTATATTCTTTATTTTAGAGGTTATGTACATAATAACGTTTATTAAAGTATACCTCTAAATCCAAAACTAGATTGATCACATTATAACTTTTATATGTCTCTATAGAAATAAAACTACAATCGTTATATTTCCCTTGTAGGTCGACATTTAATTATGGTTAGTCGTCGCACGAATCATTATTATATGCATTGAATACATTGATGAAAACCATAATGGATATCTAATACCCAAAAATATTTGCATTTAGCAAAATAAATGTCGATCATATAGATATTATGGGGGAAAAATTACACCCTATTTCTAACTCTTTAGAAAACTTTGGGAAGATTCTTATCTTGTGTCCTACACTGTAAAATAGAATCGTCAAAAGTTGGGTTCGACACCTTGCTTGGGTTTTGACTTTACTATTCAAAATAGTCTTGCCTTTATCCCTTGCCTTGTGTACCAACCTACTCTTGAACCTCGTCTTAACAATTAAGAATATAAACATCATTCTTAGTGCTCCCACTCACTTTCATGAAACTCTACTTAGACAAGTATATTAGAATTATTGTGAAGACTATTCTTCATTTCATTCATGGTTTTACCTTCAAAAGGATAAACTTTTCATGAAGTGATTACGGTATTTGGTTTGTTCACGATTTCAAATAAATCGATTAACCTAGTCATCCCAACTGATTTGGCCTCTTTTGAGGTAAGCCTCGATAAGGAGTATAATGACAACATACCAAAATACAAATATTTTCTTTTGAGCAAAAATTTGATGTACCATTGTTATAAGAAGGCGTCACAAAATATTCAAAAACGCTTTTGACTAAGTGTGACTTATTCATTTACTCTTCATAAGAGACATTTGCAATGGTGAATATGAGGATCAAAAGATACAATTCATTTTGTCTTTAGCTACGGTGGTTTAAATGGAGATCGCAATCAAAAATGCTACCGTATAAAATAATGGAAACCTTTTCCACGATTTAACGGATTTATTAGTTCATAGAAGAAAAATAATTGTCATTGCGCGAATAAAAATAAATATCAACGGAAAATAAACATTCATTGCTTATATATAATTTACTTGTAAAAACAATTTTAAACAAGTCACTCATATAATGACCCCTCACGAAATTATATAAGTGATTCCAAGACCCATATTTAGACAAAAATAGTCATCGCATGCTACCTTTATCTAAAAAATGGTAAGTCAATACTTGACTAATTCTACACTTAGAACTCTTGGTTGACGGATTTCAACTAAATCCATCTCCTAGTCCCAAGATAACGCTTATCTCGTTGAGTCCAATCCAATTTTGGCTTGTGATCGCATCACCCTACTTACCCGAGGTAAAAAGGGACCCACGAGCGTGGTAGCCCTAATGAACACGGGGTTCATAGGTGTTATAATTGGTAAGGCTAAATCTCAATTTTTAAGTTATGTGAGAGGTCTTGTCAATTTTGTTATTAATTCCCTATAAGCGAACTAAGTCGGTGAATTGTGAATAACGTTGAATTGACAATCGAGAAATAAAATTGCATGTGTGACGATTTTGGCATGAGCGAAAAAACAAAGCAAGCAATCAAGCAACAATAAAATCCTAGTATGGCCACCTAGCTAATCAAAATTAACTAGATAGTTACAAATTCGGAAACCAACTCCTTGGTCCCTTGCCTCTTCACTTGGAACATCTTCCAAAATGGCACCGTCTTGAGGAAGCCACCGGTCTTCATAAAAATAATTACAAAATATACAAATATACAAATTCCTATTATACATTTATTCTATAAAATAAAATTATTAAATTATACAAACCGGCGATACGAGATCGCAATAAAATTACAACCAAAACGTTATTCCCTTACATTACGGGTAATAACGATAAAAATAACTAGGCCATACTAGGTACAAACTTTGCATAAATTATTAAATAAATGACATTCATTCATTCAAACATAAATAAAATAAATTGCTGCAAAATTCATGCCAAAATCGTCCTAAGTTCAATTCATGCTCATTGTAGCTCGATTTCTTCCGGGATTTATTGATTTTTAACCATTAAAAATCATATCAACATTTAAATCGCATTTAAATTCAAACTAATTAACTAAACTGATTTAGAACTCAAAATTAGTCACTACTAATTTTTTGGTCATTAATTAGATCGATTTGATTTCATTTGCTAAATATTACGGTTTAATCATAACAATTATGAAATAAAACCAAAATAAAATATAAACATCATAAAATTTGAAACCAAAAATTTTTTACATTCTGGAACAATTCCAGGAACTATAAAAATAAAAAACATTTGCTCAAAAAATTTAAATTAATTTTATGAACAAATAGCTTTGTATTTAATGGTTTTATCAAATAAAAACATTAGATATAGTAAAACAGTGAAACAAATTATGAAATTTCACCAAGAGTATCAACATCAGAATTTAAAATGTACAAAAATTTTCAAGACCATAAATGGACGTTTCAATTTTATGAACATTATAATCTCATATTATCGACTTTTATCGTATAAAAATCAATAAACATGCAATACATAAGTAAAAGTCACGAAATTTTACATACAATATGTAAGAAATGCATGTGAGATCATATTAAAATTTCATGGCCAGAATCAACATGCAACTATTTTTAGTTAACTTTTAACTCATAAAATGCATGTTAACTCGGTTTAAACGCCAAAAATCAAAATAAATAGCAAATTAATCCCTAAAATCACGAAATTTAACCACAAACATTTTGAGGTCAGTAGGTATACATGCACCAAAACAATTCGTCAGAATCGTATTTTAACTCAAAATCTTTGATTTATTAGTTATCTTATAACTTTAATAAAAATGTCCAAAATGAACATGCATGCTACAAGCTAGCTCTGATACCACATGAAAGTCCATAGACCTTAATTAGACTCCTCTAATTAGTTGCTAAATTACTTGTTAATTTAGTATTTAATGATCTATGTAACATGCATGCAAATATAAAGACATTTATATAAGAGAAGAAATTTCCTCACATTGATATGGAAAATATAAGGGCACAACAAGAACTCCTTCTTGTTGTTCTTGAGCTAATAATATGGATGAACACAAATAATCTCCAAAGTAGAAGATCTCCTCTAAGTTGCACCAAGATTAACCCAAATAATCTACCCTTATTATTAACTAGATAATAAGATAGATATTATTCTACTAATATTATGACTATATTACTACACTAGTAATACTTAGTAAATATTAGTATTTGAGAGTTTATAGTGAGAAGAAGAGTTTTAGAAAGAAGTATGACAATTGAACAAAATCAAGTAAGTCATGAAATGAACAACTTTTGTTCATTCTTATAGCCAATTTGGCCGGATGGTATTAGTCCAATAAGGACACTTATTTTGCTCAATTTGATCACATGCATTTGAGTGGAGTGTTGTAGTATATGTGATGATTGTATTATACTTGTTATGTCACTTTCAAAAAGTAACTAAAGAGTAAAAATAAGAACAAAATCATCACCATGTAACTACTACCAAAACCGGTCCATTATGGTCTAGTTTGGTCCATTTTGATTTTGATATTTGTCTCACAAATACTTATTGATCATATGGTTAATTATCTTGTATAATTAAGTGTTAATTTGATCATATAACAATTATATGACTCAATTAAATAAATAATATGTACTTAACATTTTAAGTAATATTTTACCATTATATCAATATATAATGGGTCCCACAATGCTTAGTTAATTTATTTTACAACTCCTTGTAAATATAATTAACTAATTACCTCTATCTCAAAACCTCAACTAATTTAGTAATTTAACGATTAATTACTAAGTTAAATCTTATTTAATCGTATTAAAATAAGATATAAATTTATTAGTCAATTATCGCATAATTGAAAAATAAGTTTAATCGAATTTGAGTTCTTAACTCAATTTCTAATAATTAACTCTCGTACATACGAATATATGTAATGTACTAATTAACTGTATCGTATACAAATAATTAGTTACTATTTGGATTTCATCCTTTAGGTGTGACCGAAAGGGATCAGTTGATCACCGCCGTCAAACGACAATAACGTCAAACTCTAGTTAGCCAACCGTTATTGATTTACGTTAATCAACTGACTAATCATATATATAGTCAATAAATATCCCAATTATATTCCATAATAAGATTTATTATGTGGCGCACTATTGTGTAGGACACCTACTCCAACAGTTGTTGGGAGGCGAACGCTTTGCGTTGAACGATCCGGCCGTCAAATGTTGTGTACTTTCGAGGTGGTGTTATTTGCATGTAGCGTACTGCTTGTTATGAGGCTTGAGCTCTTTTCCGCCTCTTTCGTGAATTATATCGACCGAATTTGGGGTACTCGGCGTCAATGATTGACCGAGTCTTGGATGCGAAATGTCATCGCATGTCGAACTGGAAAATGTGATTTCGGGAGTCTGGCCAGATTTAGACTAGGACCGTATTATTATCGTCGTTCTATCAGGAGGAAATTAGTCTACATATAAGAAATGAATTGAATCGTGTATGCGTTCAGGGAATGTTTTTATCCCGTGGATGCCTTTTAATCATACTTGCCATGTACACGGTGCTAGTGTGTTTCTTTTACCGTGAGAGAGGTCGTTAATGTGTTTGTATGTTTGGATGGATGATTACATGATTGATTATTCGTGATCATTGGATGACTTGATATGGTTTGTTTGTCGAGTCTCAATCTTATCAAACTTATACCGCTAACGGTGAGATGCAAGCCCTAGTGAGCGTATTCGGTTGCCTAAGAGTGTCTTCCCCGAGTATTTGTATAACATGATGGATACAGACTTGTACTTCATATGCTCTTATCATTATATATTGAATTGCCTATCTATCCTTATCGTATTTCACATGTATATCTATATATGCATGCTTCTACTTTTGTATTTCCATTTATGTACGTTTAATGTGATATGGCTAAGAGAACCCGGAGTTACTCCCCACTGACTGTGGCATTCATGTTTTTCATGGATGAACATCTTGCTTGATTGGATGGCTTTTTGCTTGTGGTATTTTTGGTTCGGGTGTGAGCTAGCGGGCGTGGTCCCTGGATTGAAACACCTCTAGACGATTTTAGCTAGTTGCTAATAACCTTGTTGTTGGATAACATTTTGAGAGACTTCGTCTCTTTGTTGTATTTCATACTTTAGTTTATAATATTTTACGCTCCTCGTATTTTCTTTTTGCATGTAAAAAGGTTTTTAGAATACCGTATTTTCCGCTAATTAAATCACATGCTTGTATGTTTTATTTCCGCATTCGCGAGGGTTGTCTCAGATTCTAAAAGAGACTTTGCTTTAGGGTTATTAAGCCGGTACCCAAGGTTTGAGGAGTATTGTCGTAAATGAAAATTGATGCATTTTGAGTTTTAGGTGATCTAGATGTTTTGAATGGTTGTCTGATTGCCAAAGTAATTGGCCATTTGTGGTTTGGAATTAGTAATTTTCTTTTATTCTTAAGGAATCATAGTTTGAGATTGAGAAATGTTAGTTGCAAGCTTTGGATAGTGAGTGCTCAGTTGTTATGGATTATAGAGTTAGAATGGTGAACCCATTTATCTTGAGGATTAGTAACCCCATAGTTTGCTAATGTGACTATTTATATTTGAGGCTTCGAGCGTAGTAATGATCGAGTTAAGGATGTTAGAGCGTATTAAAGAATCCTTATAATCGATAATGGATTGTGGTTTTTCCCTTGTCATGAGACATTGGATGAGGCTAATTGGATCTTAGATAATTATGTTTGTTGCCTTGTTTGTGATTGTTGTAAATAGTGTTTATAGAGTTAGTGATGTCGAATTCTTGTAGATCTTCCTGCCGACTTTATCGTGATCATCCTTTCCCTAAGAGTTTGATTTGTTTCGTTTTTGCGTGTTTTGTATATATTTTGTTACCCTGGTTTGTGAGTGAGATGGTCGAGTCGCTCTATGTGCGTGCAATGTCTTGTTATTTTGATTTTATCTTTGAGAAAACCTTCAAATTTCCATATTGTATTTCTAATTTAACGTTTCAAAGAAGTCTAAAGATGGATTGTGTACCCTCTTTTTGGAGAAAATGGATTTCTTTTGCTTTTATATTTGGATTTTTGCGTTTGGTTGGATGTTTGGACTTGTTATTGGAGACGTCTGGTGAATAGTCCTGCACTTACTAACGCTTGTTTTGATTTTCGATTTCGCTATTTCGACATTGATTTGTTCTGGATAATTAGAGTTCTCGTTCGCGACGGGCACTCTTGAGATCCCTAAATAAAGCTCTGCACTTATGAAAAATCTTTTTAAACCGTTTTCGAAAAGAACCTCGTTTCATAAATGTTTCCCTTGTAAAAGCTTTCGTGTTAATTTTGAAAACCGATTATTGTCTTTGATACTTTTGTTTTCGACTCTCATGTTTCGAGGACGAAATTTTTTAAAAGTTGGGGTGATTGTAACACCCGCAAAGGTACCCTATTTGTATTTTAAAAATATTATACAGATACTTTTTAGCGTACTTTTAGATTTAGTCTAGAACTTAATTTCCCGTGTCTAATTTAGCAAATCCGAGTTCGTATTTGGACTCTACTCGGATTTCCGTGTGAGTTACGCCTTAAGGCGAATTTTGGGCTTTTTCCCTCAACTTTTTCCACTCACCCTCTTTATAACCTAATTCCCTCATTTTCCACTCATCCTCTTCACTCACCTTCTTCCTCATACAAACCACCAAAACCCTAACCACCATTTTCTTTCTTCAGTCAAGCTTCTCATAACACATCCATTCCTCAGTCAAATCTCTTTATTTTCATCTTAATCTTCCGCTCTCATCGTCCTCTACCTTGTGTGGTAATAAAATTACCGTCTTTCTCATTTTCAATTTTTCCTGCTTTCTCAAAGGTGAATTATATTCATCTTTTGTCGTCTTTGTATAGGTGAAGACCTTCAAGACCCCGTTAAGGATTACTACCTAGTGGAGGAAGACTTAGAAATAGATTGAAGACGCGTAAAGGTAACGGTGAAGGGTTACTCGATATCAATCCGTGTTTTAATGCTTTATTGGATGTTTACTAAATATCTAGTGAAAATTATTAGGCTTTTAATGTGTTTTGATGTTAGTAAATATATTTGGAATAGGATGAGTATTCATAGAATTTGTGTTTGTTGAAGATTGTTGATGTTTGTTGATGATGGTTGATAATTATTTATGTTAGTTGATGATGGTTGATGATGGTTAGTGATTGTTGTTAAGTGTTGATGAGTTTCATGCGTTTTGTAGTCCCAGCCGGCCGACCAGCCGACCGGCTGGGAACGCGACTGACAATTTCGTGTATTTTGGTGTTGTGTTGTTCCCAGCCGGATGCCCGGCTGCCGGTCCCCCTGACCGACTGGGACCTTGCTGTATATTTGATGATTTTTTTTTGTTGATGAAGTGCCAGCCGGGTAGCTGGCGGCCGGTCCTATGGACCGGCTGGCACCCCATGAGACTTCTTCTTCTATTCTTTCTTATTCTTTCATTTATAATAGTTTGCATGGTTCGTTTATCGTATAAATTTACGTAATAGCATTAAATATTCATGTTAAGAATATATGATATTACATTCGCTTATATCACATGTTTTGTGACGGTTTTTGATAGGTCCTCCTTTTGAGTCGGTTTTACATATGTTATGATTTGAGGACTAATTGTTAAGTGCTATGAACTCTCATTCCTCAGCTACTTCCTCGCTCGTTAGACTGGAATGTCGGAACGAGGAGATGTATCCCAAATGCTTGAATGCATCTTTTAGTGGAGATATGACAACGTTGTTGAGAGGCGAACACTATGCGTTGATCGACCCGACCATCAAATGTCGTATCTTTGCGAGCTGGTGTTATTACATGTAGCGTACCGCTTGGTTATGATGCTTGTGCTATTTCAGCCTCTTTCGTGAAGGTTGACCGAATTTGGGGTACTCGGCTTCTGTGTTTGACCGAGTCTTGGATGCAAAATGTGTATCGCATGTCGTATCGAAACATGTTTATTTTGTGAGTCTGGCCAGGTTTAGCCTAGGACCGTATTATTATCGTCGTCTTACCAGGAGGATTTGAGTCTACATATACGAAATGTTAATCGTGTATGCGTTCAGGAAAATGCTAATCTCATGGATGCGAATTGATCATACTTGCTATGTACATGGTGCTAGTGCGTGTCATTAACCGTGATAGATAATGTTACTATAATCGAATGTTTGGATGGATGTTTACATGTTGATTATTTGTGACCATTGGATGACTTGGCGTGGTTTGTTTGTCGAGTCTCTACCTTATCAAGTATATGCCACTAACGGTGAGATGCAAGCCCTAGTGAGTATATAGTTGCCTAAGGGTGTCATCCCCGAGTCTGTTTATAATCTGATGCATACAGTTTATATGTCGAGTTTTATCTTATCAAGTATATGCCGCTAACGGTGAGATGTAAGCTTTAGTGAGTGTATAGTTGCCTAAGGGTGTCTTCCCCAAGTTTGTCTATAATCTGATGATTACGGTTTTGTACTTCATGCGCCTATATATTTATATATTGAAATGCCGATTTATCCTTCTCGTAATTCACATGTATATATATGTATGCTTCTACTTATGTGTTTCTGTTTAAGTATGTTATTTGTGATATGACTGGGAAAACCCAGAGTTACTCCCAACTAACTGTGGCGTTCATGTTTTCATGGATGAACAGGTTGCTTGGATGGATTTTGCTTGTTTTTGGGTTCGGGTGTGAGCTAGCGGGCGTTGGCCTCGACGATTCACCCCTAGACGTTTCTTAGCTAGTTTGCTAAACAACTTTGATATTTGATAACGTTTGAGAGACTACGTCTCTTTGTAGTATTTTATACTTTAGCTTGTAATTATTTGACTTTCCTCGTACTTTTCTTTTAGCATGTAAAAAGTTTCAAAAATATTGTATTTTCCGCTATATAAATTGCATGTTTGTTATGTTTTATTTCCGATATCGCGAGGGTTGTCACAGTTGGTTTTCATACATTGACCTATTTGTACTCCTACTCCTTGTATATTCGATTATAAATACAGTTTAATTAAGATTATACAATTTTATAAATATAGTGTCCCAAGCACAAGAAGATTACAAATGTGGTTATTATGTTATAAAGTGGATGTATAACAAAACTTTCTAATACTCAAAGGACAATGAGGAACAATTTGAGAAGGTAATTCTGATTGTAATTATAATTTATAGTAATTTATTAACAGTGGGATGAGAGAGAAAGTTAGAGAGAAGAAAAGCTCTAATTTTTTCTAGGGTTGTGTGTTCTTTTGCAATGGCAAAGAAGAAAGCTGTTACTCATCCTAACTCAAGTAATCAATTAAAGCAAAATAATAATAATATTACATCAAGTAATAATAATAATAGTATTACTAGTACTAATTTGAATGTGATGAATTCTTCTAATAAATCAAAAGGCATTGTTCATGTTGAGAATTTGATTGACGAAACTGAAAATGCTCGTAGGGCAGCTGCTTCGTTGTTTCAAAATACTGAGAATGTTGATACTGAAGAGGAGAATTAAATGGCTGGGTGGAATGTGGTTCAATCAAGGAAGAAGGGTAAAGACAGTCTTCATTCTTCTTCTCGATTGGCACCTATTTCTGAAGTTGATACCAATACTGGGGAAAAGAGGAGCACGAGATTAAAATTGTCTATTGAGGATGTTGAACCAGAAATTGAATATTGGAAATGGTCAATATATGCTTATGTTATTGTTGGATCAATTTTATAGTTTTGATAATGACATGTGTTTACTTGATAATATGCTTTAATTGATATATCATATGCGTGTAATTGTGTGCTTTAGTCTTATTATAGCTAGCGACAATTATGAGAAGAAAGATCAAAGTTATAAGAACTTCAGGCATAACTTTGATAAAATATGTGAGACAAAGTTATAACAACTTCAGGAATAACTTTGGAAGTTTACATGGAAGTTATAGCTACCCAGTCATAACTTTAAAGAAAATCGCTTCAAGCAAGATCTACCTCAAATAACACAAGACTCAAGATGGAGGGTCTTTGTGATGAAGATAAAGAGATGATTCGTATACTGAAGAGCTTTGTGAAGATTAGATAGTATAGGTCGTCATTCGGTAACTATTCCATTCGAGTGATTTTAGGTTCAAAGTTATAGCTTTAGCCTATAACTTTGGATGATAAATGTTGATGCATGATTTTGGAAATAAAATGTTTTAAATGTTTTCAAAAGTGAAAGAGTATTTTTATATTTATCAAAAGTTTTAATAAAGAATATATTTATGAGATTCTATTGTTTAGTAATACAACTTATGGGTTGTCATGCTACCTAGGGTTTCTAATATATTCTATCTCAATTTGTTGTTAACTTAATAAGCCCACCTAGGGTTTGAGCCATCTAGGGTTTCGTGTAAACCAAGGGATTGTGCCACCTAGGGTTGCGTGCCTCCTAGGGTTTCGTGTAGCTAGCGGATTTCGGCCTATCTAGGTTGTTTCCCTGGTTTACCTAATATAGGATTCTACTATATCTTTACAACAATATTTTGAGATATTAAAGATAAATATATTTCTATAAGATAAACCAAATAATATTTTGAGATAAAGATATTTCTAAAAGATAAGCAAATATTATTCTATGATATTAAAGATAAATATCTTTCTTAAATATTAAGCTAGGGTTTTAGATCTACTACACTTCTATTACTATAAATACTCCTTCATATCCTACTCTTGAAATACACGAAATACATAAGCTATCACACGGCATACATACTTACTTGTGTTGATTTTCCAAAATCGTTTTAAAGCAAACCTTTGAGCAAAATATTTATTATTTTTAGAGTTTGTTTTTCAAAAGAGTCGTGCATCAATTATTATCAATCGCTTGAGTGAAATACGTTATTGGATAATAGTACAGCATTATAAGCTTACAATTCTTTAACGGGAATCTGTGTGAGTTATATTGTACTTTCTTATTAGCGTAAGATAGTATAGAGTATTTAGCGATACTCACCTTGCGTTATAATCATAGTGTTGATTATACGAGTGGGTTGATAATTTTTGTAATCCGTAGAAAGGTACTAAGAATTATTAATCGAGAATAGTGGACGTAGGTTTCAACGTGTGAAACTGAACCACTTCAAAAATCCGTGTGCCTCTCTCTACTCTCTTTACTTTTTGTTATTTCGTTACTTGCGCTTACTTTGATTAATTAATTAGTTGATTTTAATTCATAAGATCAAATAATTAATTACATATCATATAAATCGAAAAAGTGGGGCTAGTTTTTAATACTCAATTCACCCCCCCCCCCCCCTCTTTCATATTCGATCAATAGACTCTACAATTGGTATCAGAGCCTCGTGCTCTTGATTGCCTTACAGCAAGGAGTCTGATCCATTTATCTTTTTATTTTTATTTATTTTCCGCTGCATTTAATTTTATTTTAATGGATTCCAAACATCTGAAGGGTCCCGTATTCGATGGGAAGAACTACAGTTTATGGAAAAATATGATGACCCATTTCATAAAGGGTAACGATTGGGAGTGTTGGCTAATCATTAAGAATGGCCCTAATAAGATCATGCTTGCATCTGTTAATGGCACTCGCGTCGAAAAGAAAGAAAATGACTATGTTGAGGCAGATTATAAGAAAGCTGAGAAAAATTCAAAGGCTATCAGTCTGTTGCAAAACGGCATGACTCATACTGAATTTGATTGTTTCTCATCTAGTTCTACTGCCAAGGAAATATGGGATGGTCTAGAGTTAGCCTATGAGGGGACAACTGTTGTCAAAAAGCAACGTATTGCATTACTGATGCGAAAATACGAATTGTTCTCTATGGAACACAATGAATCACTTGACAGCATGTCCACTCGCTTCTCTAGTATCATTAATGAATTGAAAAATCTTGGAAAAACTTTTGACTCCGAGGAAATTTCCAGGAAGATCCTTAGAAGTCTATCTAAACGATGGAGACCTAAGGTGATGGTAATTGAGGAATGTAAAGATCTATCTAACCTATCTTATCAAGAGCTACTCGGAACCCTAATGGCTCACGAGATTACTCTTGATGAGGATGAGGCAAATGATAGTAATAGTAAGAAGGTGGCCTTACAAGCCGAATCTAGTGAAAGATAAGATTCGGATTTTGAAGATGAAACAGTGTTATTTGCTAGACGTTTTAAGAAAAAATTCTTTAATAAACCAAAAGGGAAAACGTTTAACAATAACATCAAGAAATCTTATAAGAAGCCAATTGAGTCAAAAGGGTCTCTCTCAAGTAGTGGTTGCTTCAAATGTGGGGATAATGATCACATGATCAAGGATTGCCCTACATGGAAGAAAATCAAAGACAAAAATCAACGAGACAAAACCAAGAAGGAATTCAAGCAAGTCATGATGGCTTACTGCTGGGGAGATCTTGACAAAGAGGACGACGAGTCAGAGGAAGAAGAAGTCGCCAACTTGTGTCTAAGCAACGTTAGTCTTGACCTAATTTCAAAAAGTGACAATGAAAGCGAATCTGAAATGTGTCTTGTTGGCAACTCAGATTCAGAACCAGATTCAGAAGATGATGAAGAGGTTAGTCATCTTGAACTTAAAAAGCAAGTTAAGAATTTATCTAAGAAGTCTTTAATTAAGTATTTTGAAGAAGCTTAGATCATTGTCATGAACAGAGTCTTGAATTAAAAGATCTTAAGGAATAAATCCTTGACATTGCTGAGGAAAACCAACTTCTAAAGGCCAAAGCGAAAAAGCTCAAGTCTAAAGTTATGGCAACTTCAGCTATAACTTCAGACATGACAAATGTTGAGAAAGAAGCTCTTGAGTCTAAAGTTATAGCTAATGAACCTATAATCTCAGAGTTAAAGCTCAACATCAAGCATCTTCAAGCCAAAGTTATAGCTAATGAAGCTATAACTTTAGAATTGAAGAAAGTCAATGAGCTTTTACAATCTGAAGCTAAGGCAAAGGAAGTTGTTATCCTTGATCACAAGAAAGAAAACTCTTCTCTTTCTCAACAATTGAAAGATATAAAGGCTGAATTCTCCCAAGCCAAAAGTCAACATAATGAGGAGAAATTTATCTTGAACAAACGTTTTAATGATTTCCGTGAAAACTTTAAAAAGAACAATCTCTCCAAAGACTCGAATGTAGACCATTTGTTATGTGAAAAAGAAATTCAGTCTTTGAAGGAATTGCTCCTACATGCACAAAAAGTTCATGATAAATGGGAAGGAAGTCAGAAGGTCTTAGACTTCCTTACCGTACAGTCTAACAATAACATGAAGATGGGTCTAGGACATGAATGTTATAGTCGTAGAGACCATGATAAATGCAAATCCACTCCTTCTGACCGTGATTTCATAAGAAGGAAGTATGTTAATCTTTCAGAATATCTGATTTGCAATTATTGTGGTCACAATGGTCATGTTAAAGATAATTGTGTTAAATATGTCAACGACAACAAAAATCAAACTGATTTTGTTGAAGAACATGATGTGTCTAGTGTTAACGAGTCTGAACCTGATCTTCAACATGAAGAAGTTAGAAATAATGAGTTTAGATGGTTTTATGACATAGCTTTCGATTACACATCTTTACCTTCAAAAGCTAAATCATATGTGAATCAGAAGCAGTCATTTAAAACTAATGTGCATCGCAACAATAACAAACACTATAGTAAACCTAGACAACCCTATCTTAAAAAAAAAGAATTGTTAGACAGGAATGGGTTAGGAAGGATCAAATATATAGAGTCACTAACAACAAAGGACCCAACTTAGCGTGGGTACCTAAAAGCTGTATTTGATTCTCTTGCAGATAATAGTGAAAGTGTAACACCCGCAAATGTACCCTATTTTTTTATAGTGAAAATATTTTACGGATACTTTTCAGCGAAATTTAGTTTTAGTTTAGAATTAAATTTCCCGTGTCTAATTTAGAATTTCTGAGTTCGTATTTGGGCTTTTCCCATATGTTTTTCCACTTAAGACGTATTTTTTTATAGTAAGTTACGTCGTAAGACGTTTTTGGGCTTTTCCCATATGTTTTTCCACTTACTACATATACTCCTTCATATACTCCCTCATAACCTAAGCTCCCTCATACTCAAACATCTTCTTCTTCCTCACCAAGTAAACCCCAAAACCTAGCCTCCATATTTGATCAAGGTTTAAATCATCGCTACTCATTCATTTCTCGCTCAAATTCACCTAGGTTCGTCTTATTCTTTCCCTCTGATCGTCCTCTATCCGTATTGGTAATAAAATTACCGTCTTTCTTGCTTTTCAATTTATCCGTCTTTCTCAAGGTCAATTATATTCATCTTTTATTATCTAATTGTAGGTGGTGACCTCCAAGACCCCGACAAAGACTACTTCTTGATAGAAGAGGACATCGACGCGAATTGAAGACGCGAAAAGGTAACGGTGAAGGGTTACTTGATATCATTTACGTGTTTTATGTGTTTTCTATGTTAGTAATCGTATTTAGAATAGTATTAGTAACCATAGGAATTGTGTTGTTGATGATGGTTGTTGTTATTTGTTAATTGATATGAGAATTGATGGTTTGTGTTGATAAATGTTGATTGTTGTATGTTGATAACAAGTTGGAAATATGAGGATCGCGTGCCTGACACCAGGACGCCGGCAGCGTCCACAAGACGGTGGCAGCGTTATGTGACGCTGGCAGCGTTTCTTGCTGCCAGTTTTCCCAAAATCGAACTTTTAAATTTTAGTTTCCGCCTTGACTTTCCTTGACCCTTTGGACTTAGTATTCTTGCATTGATGATTTGTTAGTAGACCACTCCAATTGACGGGTTTGGGTCTCGGGTCCCGGGTTTGACCTTGACTTTTGTTGACTTCCGAGTTTGACTTTATAAGTTGACTTTAAATATTAATGTTTCGAATATATGATAATCCCTTTGCTTGTATCGCATGTTTTGTGACGGTTTTTGATATGTCCCACTTTGAGTCGGTTTTACAAATGTTACGGTTTGAGCACAAATTTTCTATGTGCTTTGTACTGTCATTCCCTTGGCTACCTTCACGTTCGTAAGGCTGGAATGTCGGAACGGGGAGCGTATCCTTACTGCTGAATTGCATATGTTAGTGGGGATATGACGAAGTTGTTGGGAGGTGAACGCTTTGCGTTGATCGACCCGGCCGTCAAATGTTGTATACTTGCGAGGTAGTGTCATTTCATGTAGCGTACCGCCTGTTATGATGCTTGTGCTCTTTTCCGCTTCTTTCGTGAATGTCGACCGAATTTGGGGTACTCGGTGTCTATGATTGACCGAGTCTTGGATGCGAAATGTTTATCGCATGTCGAATCGGAAAATGTTATTCCGAGAGTCTGGCCAGGTTTAGACTAGGATCGGATATTTATATCGTCGTCCTACCGAAGGAAATTAGTCTACATATACGAAATGTTAATCGTGTATGCGTTCAGGGAAATGTTTATCCCGTGGATGCGATTTTAATCATTCTTGCTATGTACACGGTGCTAGTGCGTGTCATTTACCGTGAGAGATGTCGTCAACGTATTTGTATGTTCGGATGGATGATTATATGATTGATTATTCGTGATCGTTGGATCACTTGGCATGGTTTGTTTGTCGAGTCTCAATATTATCAAACTTATGCCGCTAACGGTGAGATGCAAGCCCTAGTGAGAGTGTATGGTTGCTTAAGAGTGTCATCCCCGAGTCTTTCTATAATATGATGGTTACGGATTTGTAGAAGCCAATGAGGTCCCTAGTAGGGCCAACGTAGGACGAGGTAGACGCCAGCTGTTGGATGCACCTGAGTGGGCCGAGAAATGGGATGGTAGACAACTCTTTTGGGCGGCGGAGAGCCATTTGTTTTACCGTACGGCGCGAAGTATGGTAAGTTACCGTTTACATTCTTTGTATCCGTTAACCATTTCATTTCTCATTTATTAATGATGGTTTTTCTTGACTTGAATTGATACAGGATGCTGGGAACATGAGGTCCTTCTCCGGCTACACGACGATGATGGAGGCTTATGAGAGGCTGACGGAGGAGCAGAGGACTCTTGTTGACGTAGGAGCCTTCGGAGGCTTGGTGCGGGCCTGGAGGGCGATCAAGGCGAGGAAGATTCAGGAGAATCTTAGCCTGATTAGGACTTTTATTGATTGTATTGGGATACGACTTTGACCTTCCATATGCCTTTTGGAGAGGTCGAGGTCACCTTGAAGGATTATGGCATGATTTCGGGTCTGCCATGCGGAGAGCAGTCTTTGAAGTGGTTGTCGACGGCAATGAGGGTTGATTCGGAGGAGGCAAGGAGTTTGATCGGCCGGAACCTGCCGACACGGGCATCTATCATTCCCGGGTTGGTTCCGAGCAGTTACGTTAAGGACTACATTGCGGGTAGGACTCCGTCGAGAGTGAGGATGGGTAGGGAGATGGTACCTCCAACTCCTTGTACAACTGAGCAGAGGGCTCAACTCTGGTTGTGGTGGTTCTTGTCTTCGATTTACGTTGGTGGGACTGGGCTACCCCTGGCTTTGTGGTCCTCACCCGCTACATGAGAGCCATGGTTAGAACAGAGCTGATAGAGAATGGGACTTCTCCTGGTACTGTTGGTCCTGGGCTCTTGATGGAGGTATGAACCTTCCTTTTTGTATTTATTTATTGAAGGATCAATTATTCGTTTTGCATTTGATCGAAAGATCGATATTTCATATTGTTGTTGAACGATTGATATCTTGTTTGCAGGCTTGTGTGTACTCCTACTATCCGGGCTTCGCGCCCAAGAGCACAGAGCTTGAGCTGAGGGCGTACCCAGTCCTAAGGGACTGGGTTGTTGGAGTAAGTGTCCTTGACAATAGTGCGATCATTTAATTAAATCTCAATAATAAGAATACAAAGGGATGATGAATATTATAGTCAACTGGTCAACATAAATCAGTAACGATTGGCTCAATTGAGTTTGACTTTACTGTAGTATGACGGTGGTGATCAGTTGATCCCTTGAGGTCACGCCTAAAGGACAATCCCCTAATCATGTACATTAATTAATTGTATAGCGATACAGATTAATTTATCCCTTAAATTGAACTAAGTTTATATTGTAAGTGAGAAATATATTTTGTTGTAATATGATTAAATAAGATTCATTTTAGTAATTTAATCGTTACATTACTAAAAATGCATTATGTTTATGAAACATTTGAGATAAGCAAAGTTGGTTGATTATAATTACAAATTGTTGTAGATTATTTTAACCAAATATGAGATGACCCATTTTATTTACATGTAATTATAAAATGTGACTTAAAATGTTAAGTCTAATTATTTGTTAAGAAAATTCATTTAAATTGGTTAAATGCACATTTATAAGCAAAATTACATGTTACATGTTACATGTTACATGTCACATATGTGACAAATGACAAATTGCAAAAATAAAATGGACACCCTTGTTAATGGCAAAACCAGTTGTTCTAATTAAGAATTGGACAAAATAATTACCTACCTAAGCCTAGCCCTAAGTCTAACGCTTTGTTAAGAACAAAAGAAAAAGCACCCACGCTTCCCCATGAGTAGGGTGGCCGGTCATGTTCTTCAAATAAGGAGATGTTTTCTCCTTATTTGTATTGATTGATCTCACAATAAACCTTGCATGCTTATCTCTCTTATAATTTATATTCTCACACTAGAAGCAACTTGAGAAGTTCCTTGTGTGTTCATAAAATTTCCTAATAATTTACCAAGTGTAGTAAGAGAGTTATTAGAAAAAGTTTAAGGGCTACTACTTATTATATTAGTGTAGTATTTTAGTAGTGTTTTAAAGGATTGTCTTGGGTGCCACTTAGAGGAGTGTTCTTATTCTAAGAACTTGGAGATCATCCTTATATCATAAGCTCAAGAACAAGATTTGGAAGGTGTCCAAATCTTGTGCCCAAATCGTTCAAACTCAATGTAAGGAAAATGTTTCTTCTTATCTTGTATTTTTATGTTATGCATGCATAAGATCTAAATAGTTTAAGTGTAAACTATTCATAAGATGACATTAGAAATTTCTAATATCGAGTTTAAGAAACTTACAAGTGGTATCGGAGCTATTGTAATTGTTTAAATGTCTAATGTAAGGAAAATGTTTCTTCTTAAGTTATAGTTTTTTCGAGTTATTGTAACTTAAAGAAAACTAGTAATTTGTGTTTTATGAGATAAAATCACAAAGTCATTTTCATGTCAATATATTCTGGTTCTAATATGGTTTTAGGTCATGTTGATGATTTATGGAAATTTATATCGCTCAAAGATAATTTTTAGTATTTTTATTACATTTTAATGAGTAAAATGATGTTTAAAATGCTAAAAATAGTTAGACTTAACTTCTGACCTCGACATTTTTAGACAATATCACACATGCATTTTAATTACTGTATTTAAAATTTCGTGTGAAGTGGAATTATTTCTCATGATTTATGATTTTTATATGATAAATAGATATAAATGAAGGTCAAATGGTTAAAAATACTTCCTCCTTGAATCTGCCCATGAAATTTTAGTATATTGTCACATGCATGTTTTCCTGACATACTGGATAGTTTCAAACTAATGTGATTTGTCTAGCATGATTTATGAAGTTTTAATGTAAAAATGGCATAAATAGTGACTTATTTAGAAAATATAGCTAAAATAAATTTCATGTCATGAGAAAATTATTTACGGTTGCATAATTGTCTCAAATTTCAGATCTAAAGTTGAAAATTTAATTTGATTAATTTTCGCATGCTTTTGTAGTTTATTTGATAAAACCGATGAAGTGCAACCGATTTTTCTCAAAATCGATTCCAACTTTTTAACCTTGATTTATGACATTATGAGTGTCATGGAAATGTTCCAGAATGTACAAAAATTTAAAATTCAAAATTTAAAATTATTGTAATTAATTTTGGATTTATTTGATTACAATATGATTTTAAAATCTAATTTTGAGCAATTATATAACAAGTTAAATTATTGTCAAAAATTGAGTAATGACTAATTTTTGAGTCCTAATCAGTTGGGATAATAAACTTGGACTTAAATATGATATAAAGTATTGTTTGGTGATTTTAAAGTATTATCATCACGTGTTTTCGTAAAACCGGGTTATATACGATATAAACCGTAATATAGGGCGATTTGGCATTTAAAATGAGCATGTTTTAATACATACAAGATAATGCTGCATTTTAATTTATGAATGTCATATTTTCTTTTATGAATGTCATAATTTATTAATGTAATTTTGAATTATGTAATTTAATCCTTGTATGGCCTTAGTTTTAATCAATATTACCCGAAATATAAGGGAATATTGATTCGGTTGTAAATTAATGTGATCTCGTATTATTTTTATTGTAATTTTATTTTACAAATGTAAAATAGGAAATTATTGTAATTTTTATTATATATTTTGTAATTATTTGTAATACCGGAGTTTCCTAAAGACGGTGCCATTCGGAAAGGCGTTCCGAAAAAGATGGTGTCATTGGGAAGCGTGCTTATGAAGTTCAAGGGACCAAAGGAGTTGGTTTCCGAATTTCTAATAGATTATATGATTTTCTATTCTAGGAAAGGCCATACTAGGAAATTTTATTTTTGCTTGCATTTTATTTAATATGTTTACATGCATTGCCAAATAGCCATAACATGACATGCATATTTCATCGAGTATTCGACCGTGTCAATTAAAATTATCGTTAATTCATCGATTTAGTTCACTTAAACGAGATAGATAATAAATTAACATCACCTCTTATAATAAATAATTGAGATCAAGCGATACCAAATGGTAGAACCCACGAATCTCAATTTCGCAAGGAAGTAGGCTCGGCTCACCGAGGTGCTAAACTTGTTACGTTGGGTAAGTGGGGTAATAAAGGTTATTACTTCGAAATTTGGATTGCGCTCAACGGAAGTATTCGCGACCATAGCCGCATGTGTTCCGGGCTTAAGATAAATATAAAAGTAATATTATCGACCGAGAGTTCTAATGTAGAATTGATTAAAGAGTTAATCCACCGAATTATATTAATGAGCGATGTATCGGCTCACCGTGCCCAAGTTGATATGAATTTGGATATCGGAATCATTTATAGTAGTTAGGTAGAGGTCACTATTTAAATGTTAAAACTTGTTTAAAATATTTACAAGTATTTAAAACGATAAATGTTGACATTTCCTTCAGGTCATTTTTGTAGTGAATATTATTTATTTGCAATGGCAACTCCAAATTCCTTCACAAACGCTCCAACTCTTACAAAAGTTTCATGACTCTGATCCTTCATGGATCGTTGTAAATTAGAAAAGAACGGTGCTAATTTTGCCGATTGGGTTGCGCAACTTTGTTTGGTCGCGGAAGGTGACGACAAGCTTCGTTACCTTACCGAAGCCTCTCCCGAAACACTTAATGAAAGGTCAACCGTCGCCGCAAGGCGAGCCTATGAGGCTTACCACAAAGAAGCCGCTGCGATCAAAAATGTTTTGATCTTCTCAATGGTGGCCGATCTCCAAAGGAGTGCCATAAAGCTGAGCACCGCCTATGAGATCTATGCCAAGCTTGTGACCATGTTTTCACAAGCTCCAAGGATCATTCAATATGAGACGGCCTCCATATTTTTTGACATGAACCTAAGAGAGGGCCAAATAGTTAGCCCTCATGTACTCAAATTTATTGAGCATGTCGAGACCCTTAAATTGCAAGGGGTTGACATTCCCGACCAACTCGTTATTGAACGTGTACTACACTCCTTGGGGAAAATCAAGGCATATGTGCAGTACAGGGTAAACTACAATATGCAAAACATGAAAACCTCTCTTCATGTGTTGCACAAGATGCTTGTGCAAGCGGAGAGAGACATGGGGCTAAATGTTAGCACCACCAAGGATGTACTCCACATCAATAACAAGAGTAAGGGAAAGTTCAAGAAAAGTACTAGTAAGGGAAAGAAGCCCTCCACCTACAAAGGCAAAGGAAAAGCTATTGAGAATAGCTCACCCAAGCCTAAGAAAGGTGCCTCAACCGAGGACAAGTGTCTTTATTGTAATGGCATAGGGCATTGGAACAGGAATTGCCCCAAATATCTAGGTGATATCAAAGCTTGAAAGATTGTTTCAGTTGGTAAATTTTTATCCCTATCATTTATGTTATGATCTCAACTTTGGTATATAGATACAAGTTGTGATTCTTACCCTTTTTAATTGTAATTATGGCACCCAAGCAAGGACAAATGCAAGGACAAGCAAGCCTAAAGAGGCTCTTCAAGGGAAGCTAAGGTATCCACCCATGGTTGAAGACCTATGGAAGCTTGGACATATTTTGTTTTGTTTTCATTATTGGGTTGTGATTTGAGACATCGTTTTAAGAACTCTTAATTTCCTTGTTTGACAATGGAAATTTGTTGATTTCCTTTTATTGACATTAGTTGTAATTGGATTTAGTGACTTGGTTTTCAACCCAAGTCACTCGATTTGTTGATACTTTTTAGTTCTAAAACTTGTCATTATACTCTACGTGCACTAATAACATAAACTGTATCGACTCAAATTGATCATATTAATATTATGATGATTAGATAATTATAATAAAAAGCTAAGAATTCAATTCTCACTTTGAAAGATCAATTGTAAAGTCAAATTGAGTTATTGAACTCAAAATAGGGTATCTACTAAACCAATTGGCCACACCACTTATAAAGATAGTATTTGACATGAATATGAGTCCACCTCTTTCGCTTATAGAACTAGTCTATCTCGAAGTTAAGATTCGATGTCTTTACAATAAAGTCTTTAGTATATCACTTAAGGTCGTGTTGTGACACTTCTACGTCCCTCACGACTATGAGTAAAAAATTGTTTGTGGCTCATAAAGCTATCTTTAAAGAAAATAGTTGTATTTTTCTAAAGATAGAGTGGGAGAAAATAAGCCACAACGTAAAAACTAATTAGGAACTAGTGAGAAAACCAAACGAAAATGTTCTTAGGTTAGACTCAAGACTAGTGACGAGACCAAAAGAAAATGGTCTTGATATAATATGATTATGATATATGAAGTGGAAGTATCTAGAAATTTTAAAATTCGATTTTCTAACATAAGAGACTTATGAAACTAAATGTAATTTATGCAAAAGAATGATATATTTGGAATTGTCCAATAAACCATACTATAGACATGAAGATGTTTTATTTAGAGGTGTCCAATTATAGTTGCATGGATAGACATGAAAATGTCAGCAAAAGCTAAGTTAATGCGTAACTATGCTTAGATCCATATCTTCAGTAAAATAACTGATAGTAGACGTGTGCAAGATACACAATAAAACCACATGTCCAAATAGGGATTTAGAATAGGATTTGTACATGACACAAGCCTAAGGTATCTACCAAGAGGTTATGATGATCTTTTCAATTATGAGGTATAAGAAGAGTTCACTTGAATTGTCGAAAAGTCATGTATAGACATGAAGTTAAGTGGGAATTAAAGTTATCATGTAAAGACATGAAGTTAAGTGGGAGAAATTGTCTTCCACGTCAATGACGTTTCACTCATTGTGAGTGACGTATTCATATTACCTTTTTGAAAGGAGTTGTTGGATTTTAATGCTGGATGAAAGAGGGCAACATGTATACTAAAATCAAAATATATTGTGGAATAAAAGATTTTAGCTTGGCATTTAGAAAAGTGTCTTATATCGATAAGATCCTTTATCTATTTCAACAAGTTAAATAGGTTATTTATGTTGATGAAAGTGGGATCACTATGAAAGGGTCATAGTCATCCACTGAACCTAAGAGTTGTTGATCACATGAGTACTAATGTTTCTGCCATTAGGCCAATCATGTATGCCATTACATGCACGTACCTAAATAAATTGTATGCTGGGAGCATGACAAGCCTATAACAAATCAATCCACATGAGTGTCATTGGATATCCTACAAGAAACTCCATAAAGGTTCTCAAGGAGAATTAGGGATTCATTCTTGTGTTTGGTAGAGAAAATTTGGATATGTGGTAAAGGTTACACAAATTCAAATTTCCAAAGTTATAAGGATTTGTCGAAATCTTAGGTGTACCTTTGTTATACAAGAAGCGAATAACTAAAAGGATGATTGAAGAGTCAATCATTATAGATTCTACAAATAGAGACCTAGTACATTATGATGAGGATAAGGTGGCTTACAAGGAACTAATTGTAGATCCTTTCACCTAAATATCTATCAGTTATCATGATAACGAGTGGGAGCATCTTTCAAGTTAAAGAGCCCAAAACTAGATAGAGATCTAGAAATGTACGTAGATGAACTCATGTTATTAGGAATAACGTTGAATAGAAAGAAAAATCAATTAATATGGTTGGAATAAATGAATACATGATATATTCACTACCAAGCCTTTATTTCATATAATAACATTGTCATGAATTGTCATGGACGAAATAAACTTTAGATTATATGATATAAAGCAATAACATTGTGTTGATTGTTCATATATGATAATCACATTTATCGTTTGTGTTTCTAAAACTCATTTTTGTGCTTTGTTATATCCAAATGGGTTGTAGAGACAATATTGGATCCATTAAAGTGGACTGGATTAACATAGTATAGGCCCCTGATTGCTTATATGAGGTGACCTCTCCAAGTAACTAGAGTGTGATGCGATTGATGGCAAATTCAAGTGCCATAGGGTCATAAGGGATGACCAGTCGATCACATAGACAGACTGTAAGAGACAATCAGTCGGGCAGTGACCGCTTATAGAGTTATGGCAATTCTTGCAGCTTGGTCATGGCAAGAGCTACTATAGTATTCTTTTTGAGTCAATTCTTTGACTAAAGCCTGTTCGCCTAAGATGGCACAGTTTCAGAGTGACTTTGATTTGTGCTCTACGACCTTCGTAACTGGGTCAAATGGGCATCTTTTGGGTCATGATGAGCTGTGGCTATTCGAAGGGAATAGTGCGATAAGAATTGTCCACCCCTTGTCATGGTTGTTTTAAAATCTCAAGGCTACTCGAGGAGGAGTAAGCTGAAAATGCGTGGCCACGCTCGGAAGATATCTATGGTAGATAATTCCGATCAGTCAGTTACTCTCCAGATCGAGGAAACAACTCTTGATATGATCAAATGCAAGTATGACCTGCAAGACACCTTGCATTGAGTAGGAGATTGTAATAGAACAAGAGAATTGGTGGTGCACACTTGTCTCGGACAAGTGGGATATTGTTGGAGTAAGTGTCCTCAACAATAGTGCGATCATTTAATTAAATCTCAATAATAAGAATACAAAGGGATGATGAATATTATTGTCAACTGGTCAACATAAATCAGTAACGATTGGCTCAATTGAGTTTGACTTTACTGTTGTATGACGGCGGTGATCAGTTGATCACTTGAGGTCACACCTAAAGGACAATCCCCTAATCATGTACATTAATTAATTGTATAGCGATACAGATTAATTAATCCCTTAAATTGAACTAAGTTTATATTGTAAGTGGGAAATATATTTTGCTGTAATTTGATTAAATAAGATTCATTTTAGTAATTTAATCGTTACATTACTAAAAATGCATTATGTTTATGAAACATTTGAGATCAGCAAAGTTGGTTGATTATAATTACAAATTGTTGTACATTATTTTAACAAAATATGAGACGACCCATTTTATTTACATGTAATTATAAAGTGTGACTTAAAATATTAAGTATAATTATTTGTTATGAAATAGCATTTAAAATTTTTAAATGCACATTTATAAGAAAAATTACATGTTACATGTCACATGTCACATATGTGGCAAATGACAAATTGCAAAAATAAAATGAAAAGCCTTTTGTTAATGGTAAAACCGGTTTTGGTGGGTATTAGGGTAGGATTTAGGTGATCATGGTTGTCCTAATTAAGAATTGGACAAAATAATTACCTACCTAATCCTAGCCTCAAGTCTAATGCTTTGTTAAGAACAAAAGGAAAAGCACCCACCCTTCCCCATGAGTAGGGTGGCCGGTCATGCTCTTCAAAAAAGGAGATGTTTTCTCCTTATTTGTATTGATTGATCTCACAAGAAACCTTGCATGTTTATCTCTCTTATAATTTACATTCTCACACTACAAGCAACTTGAGAAGTTCCTTGTGTGTTCATAAAATTTCTAATAATTTACCAAGTGTAGTAAGAGAGTTATTAGAAATATTTTAAGGGCTACTACTTATTATACTATTGTAGTATTTTAATAGTGTTTTAGAGGGTTGTCTTGGGTGCCACTTAGAGGAGTGTTCTTATTATAAGAACTTGGAGATCATCCTTATATTATAAGCTCAAGAATAATATTTGGAAAGTGTCCAAATCTTGTGCCCAAATCGTTCAAAATCAATGTAAGGAAAATGTTTCTTCTTATCTTTGTATTTTTATGTTATGCATGCATAAGATCTAAATAGTTTAAGTGTAAACTATTCATAAGATGATATTAGAAATGTCTAATATCGAGTTTAAGAAACTTACATGGGTGATGTGTCATAGGAAGAGCCAGCGTTCTTCTTACTATATATGTCGGAGGGGCGTGAATTCCCTGCAGTTGGATCACGTAAGTATCTTTGATTCTGTTTTTTCATTCGGAAATGATCATAGGAATGACCCTTTAGCCTCTAGAATTTATCATAGCAATGACCTTCTTGTTTCTTTATTTTTAGTGGGTTCCCAGACCTTAGGGTGACTACCAGGATGCTCCGGCTTTCGTAGCTGAGCTCTTGCGTCCTAGAAGCTCGAGTCGGTTGTTGCAGAGGTCGCCCATGGGATCCGTGTGGTACCAGGGTGAGCGTTTGACTTGACACTGCTCTCGTTACACCTTTACGGTCGCCATCGATCCTACAAGGTCGATGTTTAGGGAGCCTTCTGATGCTGAGAGAGAGGCTGACTTGGCTGGTGCGAAAAGGAACGCCCTCCTGCTTCCTAGTGAGGAGTACTCCGGGTTTGGTCACTAGAGACTGGCGTACTGGCCGATAGTGGTACGTATTGTTTGTTTTCTTTGATTGGAGAAAATGGCGAATGATCGTCAATTAAAGAACCATTTGACCTTTGCAAGAGATCGAGGTGACAGGCGTCGAGCCCCCAGCGTACCCCGAGGTGCTAGAGTACACTGATGCGGCTGGTTTCATGACTACTTCGGAGCTCCGTGATTTTAGCGGGGCGGTGACCGACGCTAGGTTGGATGAGTGGCAGCACCTAGTTAGGAGGGTAAGCATTGTAGAGGGTGGCCAACCGGCTTCGGGCCACGGCCATCGAGGCTCTGTCAAGTGGTCAGGATCGACAGGTATGAACCTCTCCTTCCTCTTTATTGTATCTTCATGTACTTTGAAATGAAGTGATTGAAATAAGGCATTTCTTCTCAAAGAGACTTGGAGCGGGAGTTGGCGGAGTCCCAGGAGGAGCCGGCTCGACTTTTGAGGGAGTTGGAGGCTAGGGATGTTGGAGCTAGTGTCCTCCACAGTTAGTGTGATAACAGCTAAGGTTCACAGGGTATACTTTGTATTATAATCAGTTGATTAACGTTTATCGATAACGGTTGGCTTGCTAGATAAGTTTGACGTTATTGTCATACAGATGGGGGTGATCAACTGATCCCTAAAAGTCACACCTAAAGGATCTGTTTGAGAGATGTGATTATTTGAGAAAATAATCATATTGATGCCTTATTAAATGACTAAAAGGTTAGTCGAAGTATTTGACTAAAAGGTTAGTCAAATGTGATGATGATACGATTATTTAATAACGGTTAAATAATGTTAGCTGGTGATTGAATATAAAATGTTATATTTAATCAATGTATATAATGTCGGTCTAAACTACATGTAAACTGTTATATTTAAGTTGGCAGATATGTGTTACACGATATTATTATAGTGTATTGGTCCGGCATTAATTGATTTATGTGACGGTCCACTACTAGTAATAATTAGATGACATATTACATTATGTACATATAATATTATATGCTAATTACCTAATAGAGGTGGAGATAAATATGGAAACTAGGGTTTTTGATGATTTTTTTTGCTTTCCTCTTGAATTCTCGGCTCAAGGGTGATAAAAAGAAAAAAAAAACCCTAAACCCTAAAGGGCTCTCTAGACTCACGGCACACACAAAGAAAAAGGAGAAGAAAAATTCTGATTTTTGAACTCTCTTATTCATCTTCATATTCATCATCAACATACACACAAAATTAGAAGTAATTTTGGGTATTCGTTCTAGCACGACGAAGGCATTTCTTGAACCATCTTGGGTGTTACGATTAGGAGAATACCTACTTTGGTATTTGTTCTTAGGCCTTTTACTAGGACCGAAGGTTATTTCTTAATCTCTTGTTTATATTATGCAATTTCATTTATGACTAGAAATTCATATAGTTATAATTCATTATAATCCGAAAAATTGTAAGGGAAGTATACCGATATTTCCCACAAGTGGTATCAGAGCAATTGGCTATGAAATTATTTATATGTTTTCATATTTGATGAAATATATGATTAGAAATTTTTGTTTTGTTATTTTTTGTTTCGGGTGAAAGAAGAAAAAAAAAATTAGGGTTTGGTTTTTTTTTTTGGTACTGTTCACGGCCAGAAAAAAAAAAATTTGGTTTTGTTCACGACACTGTTTCAACCGTGAAGAATTTTTTTTTTTTGCCTTGTTTTTCCTTTTGATTCATACATGTTGTTATTTTAATATGTTAAGATAATAATATAATGAATTAGTTGATATTTTGATTTAATGAGGATTAAATTGAAATGTAAAAGGAATTTGTTTTGTATGTTAAAGAACATTCATTGTGCTAAATTTTTCGGTATGAATTTACAAAACAATTATGATTAGTTGAGTATTTTGATAATTGATTAATCATGATTTACATATTCATGTTAAAAGGTTAATTTGAATTATCTAGTTTGTATCAATGTTTAATAATGATTAGATGTTGAATGTTTGTACCGATCTAGTTTTATTAGCATGATCAATTTAAAAAGGATTAATTGTATTTGTTTTTTTTTAAAACCGAGAAAAAAAAAAAAAAAAAAAATTTGTACCTGCTACTGTTCACGGGTACTGTTCATCCGTGAACAGTGAATTTTTTTTTTTAAATTTTTAATTTCTTTTATTGCATTATAAAGATAATGTATGTTGATTATTGTTGTGAAAAAGTTCACAATAATAGATACCCTATTATTTTAAAAAGGTTTAAAATAATGTTGAATTTAATTTATGTTATACCCGATAATATGAATTAAATTGGATTATGGTTGATTAAAATTGTTGTGTACAATTAAGGAATTGTCACATAATTTTGATCATTTTAAAGGTGGTTTGGATAAATTAATCATCATAATTAATGAATTATGTCTTGAAGGTTTAATTTATTTTGTTGATGCATTTTATTTTGTTGAATGAATGAATGAATGGATGAATGGATTATTTTGGTATTTTTTACAAGAGGTTGTAATTTGTATTGCTTAGTGTGGCCTTAGTAGATTGTGTTATCGTAATGATGGTAACATGGTCTTTGATGTATTTTGAGATCTCGAATCTCCCCTTTGTAATCTTTAATTATAATTTTTAAATTAGAATGTAAATAGGTTTATATTCTGTAATTTTTAAAAATTGTATTTTTGAGAAGACCAAAGATGGAGATCGGATAGCTCACTCCCGCTACATGGACCAAGATGGAACATCAAGTCAAGCTTCTAGAGTCCATAAGGGTGGATTCCAAAGTGTATTTTTGTTCTATTTTGATAGGATATGCCACACTAGGACTTTGTACTTTGTTTTTCATTTTTCCATTCTTATTGTTTTTCTTTTGCATGATAGTTATTGCATCATATTCCGCCTAAACCAAACCACCTACTACAACTTAATTGCATGAAAATTGACTCATATAGATTGTATGTTAATTATCATGGACATCCAGATGTCACTCAAAATTATAAAAGCTATCATCTTAAATTATTCATTCTCAAAATGCTAGATCATTCGTTCATTTAAATGAATAAAATTAAAGCTGATGGTCCTTCCTCTAAAAATCCAAAATTGAGATTAGTCTTTATAGGAAAAACTGCTATGACTCCCTTCTTCGTCGGTAGGCATATAGGACCTTACTCTCCTTATGATCCCTTCTACGTTGGGTAAGTAGTATGTGTTGACCTATTTTACCTCAACATTATAGTCCGAGTAATATCTCGTGATTTTGATGGACTAAAGATAGAATTTACAGAAATTTATCGACCAGGAATTCTAAAAGTAGAATTAGCCAAGAAGTTGGCTTATCAATTTACAGAAATTGAGTCTTGGGATCATTTACATAATACTTGAGGGAGGTCAATTGTATAAATGCTAGAGTCTTCGCATTAATCGGTTTTGCACTAGACTTAATTAAAACGATGAAAATGCTTATTATGTTTTATCTCCTTTCTCGCAGTGTAGCATTCATTTACTTCGATAAAACTGTTATAACAAATGGCTGGACATGCTGATGCCCCTATGCCAAGTGCCACGCTCGCACGTGAATCCTGGCTTAAGATGTTAATGGACAACATGAATCAGTACACGCGACTGAAGAATAACGGGTCCAACTTTGCGGACTGGGAGGCTTCATTACGGAATGCTGCCATAGCTGACGGTAAGCTCAAGTACTTGACTGAGCCACTACCGCCTAACCCAGGCCCTAATGCAAGAGCCAATGAATCACTTGCTTATAGTGATTTCGTAATGGAGGCGGGTGCGATAAAGAACGTACTCATCTTTTAAATGAAATCCAATTTGCAAAGACGATTCATTGCCCATGGTGCAAACAAGATTTTCACCACGCTCACTAACGAGTTCTCAAAAGCACCGCAGATCGTTATGTATGAGCTTAGCACTCGTTTCTTTGAAGCGAAACTCCAGAAGGGCCAACCAGTTAGCCCACACATTCTCGATATGATCGAAAATCTCGAAAAACTGGAGGCACTTGATTGCAAGATCAAAGAGAGCGTGGTCATTGACCGCATGCTTCATTCACTTCATGATGGTTTTGCCCAATTTAGGGCAAATTACTTTATGAATGATTTGAAGAGAAATCCTCATCAGCTACACTCACTTCTCATGCAGACTGAGAAGGATCTGAAATTGAGTGGGAGCCTGAAGCAGGACGTTCTCATGATTGCAAACAAGGGTAAGGGTAAGGGCAAGGCTCAGGCCGACCTAGCTGTAGGGAAGTCGAAGTTCAAGAAGCCAGGAAAGGGCAAGAGTGGGCCTGGTGAGACTAGCAGTAGCTCACAAGGCAAGACAAAGAGCAAAGACAACATGGAGTGCCACCATTGCCACAAGACTGGGCATTGGAGGCGGAACTGTCCCGTGTATGCTGAAGACGTAAAAGCAGGCCGCGTCACTCCTGTTGGTATGTCTTCTTTTATTCATATGATTGAGATTAACCATGCAAGTATCGGAACTTGGGTACTTGATACTAGTTGTGGTTCTCATCCGTGTAATCATTTGCAGGGCCTAAGAAACATCAAAACTCTCGAAAAGGGTGATGTGGACCTGCGAGTGGGGAATGAGCAAGAGTAGCTGCCGTTTCAGTGGGAACATATGTAATCCAACTCCCAAGTGGATTTGAGTTATTTTTAAATAACTGTTACTATGTACCCAGTTTATCTAAAAACATTATTTCTGTTTCCGTACTCGATAAGAACGGTTTTTCATTTGTAATAAAGGATAATAGCTGTATTTTCTCCTTTAACGAAATGATTTATGGTAAAGCAGTTTCCATGAATGGAATTTATGTTTTAGATCAAACCACAGATATATTGCATGTGAGTAATAAAAAGGTAAAGGTTGGTGACAAGATCAAACCTATCTAGTGCATTGCCGTATGGGACACATAAATGAAAAACGCGTGAAGAAGCTCATTGACAATGGGACTATCTCCCCATTTGACTATGCATCATTTTGGCACGTGTGAATCATGTCTCATAGGCAAAATGACTCGAATTTCCTTCAAAGGTGTTGGAATGCGCGCTGCTGACCTATTAGGACTCATACATACTGATGTGTGTGGACCTATGTCAATCAACGCTAGAGATGGCTATAGATATTTTATCACTTTCACGGACGATTTGAGTAGATATGGATATGTCTACTTAATGAAGCACAAAAGTGAGTCCTTTGATAAGTTCAAGGAATACCAGAATAAGGTTGAAAACCAGCTGGGTAGAAAGATTAAAGCACTACGTTCAGATCGTGGTGGCGAATATCTTTCGAACGAGTTTGATCAACACCTTAAAAACTGTGGTGTAGTACTACAGTTAACTCCACCTGGAACACCTCAATTAAATGGTGTGTCCGAACGGAGAAATCGAACATTACTTGATATGGTTCGATCCATGATGAGTCACACGGTAGTGCCTGATTCATTGTGGGGCTATGCTCTTTTGTCAGCTGCTCTTATACTTAACCGAAGTCCGTCTAAAGCTGTTGACAAGACTCCATTTGAAATGTGGAAGGGAACAGTCCCTAACTTGTCCTTTATTCGGGTTTGGGGCTGCGAGGCTTATGTCAAGTGGAGACACGAGGATAAGCTCGGCCCGCGATCGGTCAAGACATACTTTATTGGTTATCCAAAAGCAATGTTTGGTCATTACTTTTATTCGCCTACCGAACAACGTGTTTTTGTTGCGGCTAGTGCGAAGTTTCTAGAGAAAGAGTTTCTCGAGAACATGACGAGTGATAGAACCTTCGATTTGTCGGAGATTCAAGAACCAACAAACGAGCAACCGATGGAGGAAGATGTTTCTTCATCTTCTGCTGCGGTTAATATTCCTGAGGAACCTAGAAGGTCGGGTAGAGTCTCCATACCTCCAAACAGATACATTGGTATGGTCGAGGAGAACGATAGAGACGATGTTTTGCTCCTAAAGAGTAACGAACCCGCTACCTATATAGGAGCCATGATCTGTTCCGACTCAAAGTTATGGCTTGAGGCCATGCAATCCGAGATGGACTCTATGTATGAGAATGACGTATGGGATCTGGTTGATTTGCCTGATAAGGTTCGGCCTCTTCAGTGCAAATGGCTTAGATAAAGCATTCCGTAGGAGGACAACCAGACACCTATAAGGCACGACTAGTGGCAAAACGTTTCACTCAAGTGCACGGATTGCATTATGATGAAATTTTTGCACCCGTTGTCATGCCGCGTTCCATTTGGATAATCTTAGCGATTGCCGCTTTTCATGACTACGAAATTTGGCAGATGGACGTGAAAACCGCCTTCTTAAACGGTAATTTGGAGGAGGAGTTGTACATGGTACAACCCGAAGGTTTCATTGACTTTAAAAATCCTAAGAAAGTGTGCAAGCTTAAGCGTTCCATTTATGGACTTAAGCAAGCTTCTCGGAGTTGGAATCATCGTTTCGACCAAGTCATAAAAGCAAATGGTTTCACTCGATCGGTTGAGGAACCATGCTTATATGTCAAGTCGAGTGGGAGTAAAATCGTTTTCTTGATATTGTATGTCGATGACATACTCTTGATAGGGAATGATATTCCTCTCTTATCTTCGGTTAAGGTATGGTTAAAGAACCATTTCCAGATGAAAGATCTGGGCGAGGCACAGCGCATATTGGGAATCCGTATCTACAGAGATAGATCACGACGGATGTTATCACTTAGTCAGGAGTCTTATATAGATAAGATTCTTGAAATGTTCAGCATGACCAACTCCAAGAAGGGGTATCTTCCAATGACGTCTGGGATGCATTTGAGTAAAGCTCAGGCACCCAAGACATCTGAAGAGGTCGAGCGCATGAGTCTATTTCCTTATGCATCAGCTATAGGATCGATCATGTATGCCTTGATATGCACACGTCCAAACGTGGCATATGCTTTGAGTATGACCAGTCGGTACCAAGGCAATCCAGGTGAAACACACTGGATGGCTGTTAAAAATATCCTTAAGTACCTACGGAGGACTAAGGATTGGGTATTGACTTATGGAGGAGAGACTGAGCTTTGCGCAACCGGTTACGCAGATGCTAGCTTCCAAACGGATCGGGATGACTCGAAATCTCAGTCTGGATTCGTATTTACTCTTAATGGCGCTGCGGTTAGCTGGAGAAACTCCAAGTAGAGTGTTATAGCAGATTCTACGACTGAGTCTGAGTACTATGCCGCTTCAGAGGCGGCAAAGGAAGCTATATGGATGCGTTAATTCTTACAAGGACTTGCCATAGTTTCTATTTTTAATGAACTGATCACCATCTATTTTGATAATAGTGGTGCCATCTTCCAGGCTAAGGAGCCTAGGTCTAGCAACAAATCTAGACATGTACTTCGAAAGGCTCACATGATCAGTGATTACGTGGAGCAAAAGGAGATAGTGATAGACAAGATTGCTACGGATGATAACATAGCAGATCCTCTCACTAAACCGTTAAGACATGATAAGCATGAAGGGCACGTTACTTCCATGGGAATTAAACGTGTTCTTGAGTTGTATTAGCTGTTTGTATGAATTGGATACATCTTTTTCATATACTAATAATAACTTCATCGTATTGTTTTCATATTTTGTTTTTCATGTGGATTGTATGGACAACATTGAACACCACAAAGTGAACTGAATAACATTATATGTGTTTTGGTCCGTAATCGCCTACATGAGCTGATAACTCTGGCTATTATATTGTTGAGTCGATTGATGGTGGGTTCAACGAGCCATAAGTCAAACTGTTGACTGATCGATCACAAATACGAGTTATAAGGATACCTCGTAGGACATTGTAATTCATGACGACGTTATGGAGTCCTATATGTTTAACAACATTCGGTGCCAGGTCGTGGCTTGGACGTCCATAGTGTTCCTAGAGTCGATTCTTTTGACTATCGACTGTCTCTTGAGATTAAGGCAGTTTTTGGGTGACTTTGGTTTCTTTCTCAGGGTCGACCGTAACAGGAGGTCAAGCAGATTTGTACTGGGTCATTTCATACTGTGCTTACATCTGCAGGATTCGAGTTGAGGAAAATATCCAACCCTTTATCAGGTTTTGTTATTTCTCAGGCCACTCGAGGAGTAGTAACTGAAATGCATGGCCATGCTCGAATAATGATTCAATTATCAGTTGAGTTACTCTCTAGTCGGGAAAACCACTCTTGATACTGATCACTTGTAAAATACGACCTTTGTGAATGCGGACTTTGCAAATTGTTTTACATTGAGTGGGAGAAATTGAAGGATATGAGAATCGGTTATCGCACATACACTTGTAAGGACAAGTGGGAGATTGTTGGAGCTAGTGTCCTCCACAGTTAGTGTGATAACAGCTAAGGTTCACAGGGTATACTTTGTATTATAATCAGTTGATTAACGTTTATCGATAACGGTTGGCTTGCTAGATAAGTTTGACGTTATTGTCATACAGATGGCGGTGATCAACTGATCCCTAAAAGTCACACCTAAAAGATGTGTTTGAGAGATGTGATTATTTGAGAAAATAATCATATTGATGCCTTATTAAATGACTAAAAGGTTAGTCGAAGTATTTGACTAAAAGGTTAGTCAAATGTGATGATGATACGATTATTTAATAACGATTAAATAATGTTAGCTGGTGATTGAATATAAAATGTTATATTTAATCAATGTATATAATGTCGGTCTAAACTAAATGTAAACTGTTATATTTAAGTTGGCGGATATGTGTTACACGATATTATTAAAGTATTGGTCCGGCACTAATCGGTTTATGTGACGGTCCATTACTAGTAATAATTAGATGACATTTTACATTATGTACATATAATATTATATGCTAATTACCTAATAGAGGTTGAGATAAATATGGAAACTAGTGTTTTGATTATTTTTCTTTTTCCTCTTGAATTCTCGGCTCAAGGGTAATAAAAAGAAAAGATTAAACAAACCCTAGACTACTACACATCTCACGGCACACACAAAGAAAAGAAGAGAAGGAAAAATTATGATTTTTAATTCTCTGATTGATCTTCATATTCATCATCATTTATACACACAAAATTAGAAGTAATTTTGGGTATTCGTTCTAGCACGACGAAGGCATATCTTGAATCATCTTGGGTGTAACGATTAGGAGAATACCTACTTTGATATTTGTTCTTAGGCCTTTTACTAGGACCGAAGGTTATTTCTTAATCTCTTGTTTATATTATGCAATTTCGTTTATGACTAGAAATTCATATAGTTATAATTTCGTTATAATCCGAAAAATTTAAAGGGAAGTATACCGATATTTCCCACAAGGGATGCTGAGATAACCGCTCTCGAGGTGACCGTAGCCATGCTGGGTGGTGATGAGGATTAGTCGTCTTTTGTCTTGCCGTTGACTGGTACATTTTGAATTGTTTTTGTATATGTTGACTTTGTTTTGGGCGAAAGCCCCCAGCTTTGGATTTTTGGGTTTGGTATTGGGGGAGAACCCCCAGCTTGATGTACATGCTTCTTTCGAGTGCTTGTATTGTTGAGTATTTTCTGTTCCTGCAGGTTAGTCTGAAAAACAGGTTTGGTAGATGCCGGTTTCTGCCATCATGCTGCCGAAAATCACAAAGATATCACATAATTTAGATATGGAATATTGGTGGCCTAAACTGGCGCAAAACGAAAATTGAATGTGCAAAAATGCGAACAAATGACCGGATGGTAGGGAGGGCTATCCCCTAAAAAAGAAATTTTAAAATAAATGTAAGTATATTGTAGAAAATGTCCGAAAATGATTTACTGAAAAAAATAAAATGAAAGAAAATGAATAAATGTGCTCATTTGGCGGCAATGTCGTTTTCCGTCTCGAAAAGTGAATCTGACAAGGATTAGGAAATCCGATATCATTGAAATTCGGCGTATTTATCAGAACCATATCCTACAGGTATAGGAAATGTTAGTCGGACGTGAAGTAGGAATGATACAAGTTGAAAATCAGGATAAAGAGCCTGGGGAAGAGACGCAGGAAGAGCTGCGACTCTTCGAAAGGGTGCAGCACCTGCTGCGTCATTTCCTGGGCGAGTCCGTCTTTGATTGAAATTGGGAGAGAGCGAGTAGTATAAATAGACATGTCGGGGAAGCTATTATTCATATAATTATTCCGTCTATCATACGTATATCACACAAAAATTTCTCTAATCACAAAAACTTTCACAATCATGGATGCTTTAGAAAACCGTCTTAAAGAGTGGACGAATGAGTTCACAAATGTAGAGAAGCATGATATGGGTGCTTTCAACTTAGGATCGATCTTGAGCCTAAAGTTTGTGAAGGTTTTGAGGCCTTTTTTGGATGCTTGTCTTGAATATTGGGATCCGAACTTGCATGTATTTGCCTTTCCTGGAGGCGATATTTGTCCCTTTTCCGAAGAGATAGCTGCCATTGGAGGGTGGGACCCTGAATATGGACCAGCTATATCCCTTCGTTCCAAAGGGTATAAGATTAAATTCAGGGAACTTCTTGGGCTGACCGAGGCAGAGGTAGATTGTTATGTGACCTCAAAAGGCGTCCGTATGCACGATTTTGTTGATCGATTCATAAATATGAAGGACCCTTCTATATAGTATGCTGCGAGGCGCAGAGCCTTTGGATTTTGCCTTTTGCAGTGCTATATCTTGTAAGGCCATGTCGATAAGGAGATAAGAGGGGATCCTCTTTTCTTGAACTTGGTGGAGCAAATGGAGCTGCACAAGAGCCCAGCATGTCGTTGTCTAGGAGAGATCATTCTCTGGCTGGATAATAGTAAGGCGAATCGAGAATTTCCATATCTGGGCAGTCCCATCATCTTGTTGTAGATACCTCAGTTCTACACCTACCGCCTATCACTAACAGATGATTAGGCCGCAAGTTTGGTACGCGGAATGATTTATAACAATTTGTAAGTTTATCATCAAGTGATAGCTCAAATACTTGTGTCTACCCCTTGGTCGTCATCTACGTGTCGGTACAGTCGTTTTCACAGTCATTAGAGTTCATTTGGAGTCTGGGTCGAAAGCCGCTTCATTTTCTATAAACCATTTCAAAACTCGGAGTCGGAACACTCTGAAATATTCTTATTATTTTATTATATATTTCAAATTCTATCTTTTTAATAAAATTATCTCGTATTATCTTTTAAAATGAAATTATATATCAACCACAATTCCGTAATAGAAACGTGGAAATCTTCCTTTTTAGCATGAAACATTTGGGGAAATGACGCAGCAGGTGTTGCGCCTCTTCGAAGCACCGCAGTTCTGCTGCGCCTCTTCCCCAGTCTGTTCTTTCCAAAGTTTGAGTTGTTCTACGACTCTTTCACATTTTCTACTATAAAAGGAGAGCTCCGTTCTCACTTTTAAGGCACGCGAGTGTTCCGCCCCTTCTTCTCCCTCTTTGCATTCTAGACCTTGCTCTAAGCTATCGACATCTACGTGCTTGATCAATCGACCATGTAAGCTCGGATCCTTCAGAGTACCCATCACGTTATTGCATTGACGGACCAATTTGACCAACTACATCTTGTGATACACGGATTCACGATCCTTTCCGAGCCGTGGCGTGCGGGGAACCACGGATAGAGAAACGAGGGGCATGCGTAGTGATACGCATTTGTGGAGTCGCCACCAACTTTTGTGGGTAGCTGGAACCGTTCTAATACTTTATGCCATGTCAAGACATAAATTAATGACATGAACACTATGAACTCGTTACCCTTAGTGTTCTATGTCTAGAATCACTCTCGTGGATGCCAATGAACACGGATATTCACAGAGATCTGGAGTAAGGGGCGAGGGTACATGCTAGGAAGTTCTTTAATCGATCACCTAATCCCACCCGCCTCGATAACGGCCTCTCCTAATGATAAGGGAAACTCTTATGTACCTGATATGTAGTCGGTTATATGCATGCTATGAAACATCCAGGTTTTAACCCTAACATGTGAATTATCTATGTCGGTTGAACATGTAATTTAGCAATCAATTATGTCAAAATAGGTTTTTAGAATCGATTACATGTGAAAGGCAAATAAAACACACAATTCAACGATTAAATAAAGCTATAAAAGAATTAAAAAAATTATAACGGATTCCGGGATCTATGTCGGATATATACTCAAAAGAAATGTTTAAAGAAAAGAAAGAATAAAAGACTAAACGAACAAACTAGCAGTGATATTAGAATTAATAGTCGATTAATTAAGCAATTAAGGCTACGTCGGAGCGAATCAGGAAGTTATGAGACATAATCCAACCCAGAACAGGCGCAACAGGTGATGCTTCCTCTAGAAGAGGCGCAGTACTCTGTGCATCTGGTCTTGAGTTAGGTTCTAGCTGTGAAGCCAGAATCGCAATCCGTTAGTATTCCTTTGTGTATTTACAGTTTATTATTGATCTATAAGTCGAATGAAAGTGAGTTAAGTCATATTAATTATACTAATTTGTATCAAAGACGAATCCTAGAGATTTGATATGAACAGATCTAACCTCTAAAGACTCAAACTTTAACTAAGATGTCAAAACCCGCTAATATTTAATTATTAGGGATCTAAGCCAAGAAACTAAATATCTAAATTTGAAAGATTCCTAAAAGAAGTTTTGAAAATGTTTAACATACTTCCGACATGAATCTTACATAATTGAAAAAATACTAATAAAAATACAAAAGACAGGAATAAACACCCTCAGACTTACATGTTGACGAAACAAGATTAACTAAGTTGCGTTTTCGTGATAGCTCGACTCGAATGTGAAGAATGTGCCCTTGAAAGAGGATAAAAAATTGATCAGTTAAATTGATTAAGTGTAGTTAGTCAAATTGGTAGGTCGATGCAAAACGTGACGGGAACCCATAATGATCTGAGCTAACGTGGTCGATTGATCAAGCACGTAGATGTGAAAATGCTTAGAGCAAGGTCTAGAATGCAAAGAGAGAGAGAAGAGAAGGAGCAGAACACTCGCGTGATTTAAAAGTGAGCACGAACATCTCCTTTTATAGGGAGAAAATCCGAAGAGTTTTGGAATAACTCGAACACGGAAAGAAATCTAGAAATATTCCGGAAACATGCAAAATGAACTGGGGAAGAGGCGTAGCAGGAACCGCGACTCTTGGAAGAGGCGCAGCACCTACTGCGTCATTTCCCAAGAAGTTTCCTACTTTGAAAGAAATATTTCCGCGTTTCTTTTATGGAATTGCGGTAGATTTCCAATTCTTTCTAAATAAAATACGGATATATATTTTACCAAGATAGATAAGTTTTGAAATATTAAAATATCCGGAATATTCTCGATCGTTCAGACTCGGTTTTAAAAGACGGTTTATAGAAAATGAAGCGGTTTTTGACATGGACTCCAAATAAACTCTAATGACTGTCAAAATGACCGTATCGGCACGTAGACGGCGACCAAGGTGTGGACACAAGTATTTGAGCTATCACGAAACGATAAACTTATGAACTGTCATAAATCATTTTGCATACCAAACATGCTGCCCAATCATCACTCGGTGGTTGGCAGAAAGTGTAGAACTGAGGTATCTACAGAGCCCCCACTTTGACTGACGTTTGGACAAGGCAAAAGTCAAAGTATAGCCATCAGGTCAATCGAAGATTACAACCTAACGACTATGGCGACGTGAGGCGGCTTAAGGGGTCTAAACCAAGGACCTGTCGTCAGGAACATTGTAAAGTATGTCGACTGTCGGGGAGAGTCATTTAAAGTCCATTAGACTACGTATAAAAGCTCGCTAGCCATAAGAAGCAGTCATACCTGAGCATCATTTTATTTGGACTAAGGTTGCGTTATGAGGCTTGTCAGCCGTCTAAATGTGGCGCGTAATGAGGCTTGCCAGCCGCTAGGGATATGATGCGTAATGAGGCTCGCCAGCCGCTGGGGATAAGTTCACATGTGAGAATCGGTCTGTCTCTGTCTTCAAGCGAACTATCGTTTGGGGAAACATATGTTGAAACTTGATATATGGAAGATTCTGCCAGGATCGAATCATTCTGAGAATCTGCTCGGTTGTACAAACAAATAGATTGAAGCTAAAAGATGGGCCCATGGATTGTATGTCCGAAAAAAGTGGGTCTCTACTGATAATGTGACTGTTTTTGAAAACATGTCGAAGCACGGGTCTTGAAAAAGACCCAAATTATGAAAAATAGAATTCGGAGAAAAGATGCATAAGGCTTGGGTCCACAAGTTACGTACTTGTAACCAACTCTCAAATTTTGGCGAAACACTGCTGGGGAAACGGCATAGCAAGAGCTGCGACCTTTGGAAGAGACGAAGCTATTGTTGCGTTCCTTCCCGAGGTTTTCCCTGTCTGATAAAGACGCAATCAGACGAAGGCACTCTCATTCCTTCGAAATCATAAAAAACACGAACAACTCTCTCAAACTCAACCAAACTTGCGGAAATCTTAATCAAATTACTCCATAAACCATGAAAAATCGAGGTATGCATTCCAATCTTGCTTTAATCGCTTATATTTGATTTATTTTGGATTGAAAACTAGGGTTCCCTTCCCCAAATAACTCGAAAATTAGGGACTATTTCTTCATTTGCGCTTGTATGATAGAAATGGACATTAGAAATGAACGCTTGGCCTTGTTAGGAGTGTAAACATGTATTTCTTTTGCATTTTCGTCAATTTTTGAGTAGAATGAGACGGTCACTCTATTGAACCGCAAAACCGCTTTGAAAACGACCTTAGGCTTCACCATTTCAGATAAAATTTGATATTTGGAGCCCTTGTGTAATGGGTAACCTTGTGGTAATGTCAAATTTTTAATTCGCAACAACTTCTTGCAGGATCTTTTCATGGCATAACCGCTATTATCGCAAAACTCAGTCGAATTTTCGACTCAGACCCATAACTAGGCTTTGAATTTAGACTTGACTTGAATCCCTACCCTACATGTGTAGTCGGGCTTCTGAAAGAATATTCAAATATGACCGGAAAGTTTCTTGAAAATGACTTAAAACGTCTTGAAATGTGCTTGAAATGTTTGAAACCGCTTGAGATTGCTGAGGATTTGCTTAAATTTGATTGTAGGTGACGTTATTTCTATGTCAGGGAGAGTTCCCATGGACATAGATCCCGAGCCTTCTTCTTCCCACGTGGACATGAAGTCCTTTTCCGGCTACACGACCATGATGGAGGCGTATGAGAAGCTGACTGAGGAGGAGAAGGCCCTCATTGGGGGAGGAACCTTTTGAGAGTTGGTCCGAGCTTGGAGGTCGATCAGGGCAATGAAGATTCGGGCTAACCTTTGCCTGATTCGTGCCTTTTTGGATCGTTAATGGGATACGACTTTGACGTTCCATATGCCTTTTCGGGAGGTCGGAATCACCTTGGAGGATTATAGCATGATTTATGGTTTAATGTGTGGAGAGTTGAGCTTGGAGTGGCCGTCGGTGGCCATGAGGGTTGACTCGAAGGAGGCGAGACACCTGATAGGCTGGAACCTGCCGTCAGGGGCGGCAGCTCTACCTGGGTTAGTGCCGAGCTCTTACGTTAGAGACTACTTTGCGGGTAAGACTCCGACGAGAGTGAGGATAGGTGGGGAGATGGTGGCTCCTTCTTCTTGTACTGCTGAGCTTAGTAGAGGGCCCGACTTTGGTTGTGGTGGTTCTTGTCTTCGATTTACTTCGTAGATAAGGGGGAGAGGCTTTCGACAAAGCTTCTTCCTTTTCTTTGTGACTTGAGTAGCCTAGGTCACTGGGACTGGGTTACTCCCAACTTTGCAGTCCTCACTCACTATATGAGGGCCATGGTTAGGCGGAGATGATGGAGAAAGGGACTTCTCCTGCTAATGTCGGACCTGGAATCTTGCTGGAGGTATGAATCTTCTTTTGAAACATATTGAGGGATCAATAATCTTGTGTTGATTGAAAGATCAATAGTTGATTTTAACGTTGGTATTGTTATTACCCTTTTTTGCAGGCGTGGGTGTAATCCTACTTTTGAGCTTCGCGCCCAAGAGGACGGAGCCTGAGCTGACGGCGTACCCAGTTGTGAGGGTCTGGGTGGTGTGCCGTAAGAAGAGTCAGCGTTCTTCTTATGATGTCTGGAGGAAGGGCGTGAATGCCCTGCAGCTTGAGCACGTGAGTATCTCTGACTACTTTCTTTTCTGTTTTTCATTTTGGAGTGAGATCATAAGGAATGATCCTTCGTTTTATCATTATCTAGAGCTAGATCACATGAATGACCCCTTTCGTTTTTCTGTCTTATTGGGTTTCGGGGCCTTGGGTTGACTACCCGGACGCACCAGCTTTCGTAGCTGAGGTCCAACGTCCTAGGAGCTCGAGTCGGTTGTTGCTGACGACGCCCTTGGAACTCGTGTGGTACTTGGGCGAGGGTTTGATTCGGCAGTGCTCTCGTGATGCTTTCACGGTCCCCATCGATTCTCCAGGGTTGGTGTTTAGGGAGCCTTCTGACGCTGAGAGAGAGGCCGACCTGGCTGGTGTGAGTGGGGACGCCCTCCTTCTTCCTGGTGAGGATTACTCAGGGTTCGTTCGCCGGAGATTGGCGTAATGGTCGATCGTGGTAAGCGTTGCTTACTTCTTGTTATATTTAATTTTGAGAAATGATATGTTACTTGTTGATGAACCATTTGATATTTGCAGAAGATCGAGGTGGTGGGACCGACAGGTAGAAATACATCATTCCCTTTTCATTTATTGTTGCTGTTGTATTTTTGAAATGAAATGATTGACTGAAATGACACATTTCTTTTGTAGAGAGCCTTGTAGCGTGAGCTAGTAGAATCTCGGGCGGAGGCAGCGGAGTCTCAAGAGAAGATAGCACGTTTATTGAGAGAGCTGGAGGCCCGATATGCCGAGATTACTGCCCTCGAGGTTTTAGCTGGGCTTACTGGCGATGATGATTAGTCGTGTTTGTTTTGTTTGTAGACTTTGAATACTTTGAACTTTGGTTTGGATTTTTTTTACATGTGGGTTTTTTTTCGGGCGAGAGCCCCCAGTTTTGGATTTGATTTAAGGGTGAGAGCCCTCCAGTCTGATGTACATATTCCCTTTGTTGATTGTATTATGACGGCCTGAGTGCCTTTGCTGTTGGATTTCTTCTGTTCCTGCAGGTTAGCTTAAAAACAGGTTTGGTAGCGACGGTTTCTGCCGTCGTACTACCAAAATTTACATAGAATTCACATAAATTACATGTAGTATATCGCAAATAATCTACTCAAACATTTTACATGTAATGGTAGCCTAAACTAGCGCGAAATGAGTGCTTGAATATGACAAAACGCGAAAAAAATGTATGAAAATTTAAAATGTTGGGAAAATATGACCGATAATGGGGAGGGTTAGCCCCTAAAACAATGAAAAGAAATATATAAGTTTTAGAAAAATGGCAATGAAATGATTTTCCTAAAAAAGAAAGGAAAAGAAAAAGGATAAGTGTGCTGAATTGACGAAAATGTTGATTATTGTCTAGAAAACCGAAGTCGGTATAATTGCCAACCCATATCTTATAGGAATAGGAAATCATAGACGAACATGAGTTAGGAAGGAGCACAAGCTGGAAATTCTGAGAAAGAGCCCGAGGAAGAGGCGCAACAAGAGCTGCGACTGTTCGAAGGGGCGCAGCTGTTATTGCGTCGTTTCCTGGGCTGATCTGACCCCAGTTAAAATTAGGAAAACACGAATAGTATATATAGCGAGCTTGGTTGAAGGATTTATTCACACAATTCCTCCTTCAATAATCCGTCTCTTACATAAAAATTCTCTAAAAAAATCTTTCAATATAATGGATGCCTTTGAACACCGTCTCAAAGTATAGGGAAATGAGGTCACCCATGTTAAGAAACATGACATGGGTGCCTACAATCTAGGGACAATCTTAAGTTTAAAACTGGTGAAAGTTGTAAGGCCCTTCCTAGATGCTTGCCTTGAGTACTGGGACTCAGAATTACATGTATTTGCCTTTCCTGGAGGCGATATTTTTCCTTTCCCTGAAGAAATAGCTGCCATTGGAGGATGGGACCCAGAAGATGCTCTCGTTAATCCTCTGAATTCCCAAGGGTATAAGAATAAATTCAGGGACCACGTTGGATTAACTAAAGCTGAGGTAGACCGATATGTTACCTCAAAAGGTGTCCGTATGCATGACTTTATGGAGCAATTCATAAATAGGGAAGACCCTTCTTAATCATATGTTGAGAGGCGCAAGGCCTTTGGGTTTTTCCTTCTGCACGGCTATATTTTCCAAGGGCACATTGACAAGGAGGTGAGAGGGGATCTTTTTTTCTTGAGTTTGGTGGAACAAATGGAGCTGCGCAAAAGCCCATCTTGCCTTTGTTTAGGAGAGATTATCCTTGGCCTTGATAAAAGAAAGGCTAATCGAGAGCTTCCATATATGGGGAGTCATATCGTCTTGCAAGTAAGCACCCTTCCTTTCTTTCTTTCTCTCTTTTTTTTATTCTTTTTTTTTGTTCGCCCCTTTTTTTTCGTTTATTTTCTTTTTCTCTTTTTTTGTTTCGTTTTTTTTTTTTTTTTTTTTCTCTCTTTTTTTATTGACATTCTTGCTTGTTGTAGATATGGTTGATGGAGCGTCTGCGATTGATCGAGCCCCCAGTTAATGTTCAAGGATATCGTGCTCGCTCGATCACCATGTGGACCAGTCTCTATATGGTTTATTTCACCGGATTCCCAATGATCGTGCTTGTCGCGAGCCCGATGCAAAAATAATTACCCACACTTAGGCTAACAACATAAGGAATGTAATTAGGGAAGTAGGGATCGATCCTTAGGGAGTACGTGTTAACTATGAATTGCTATGGAGTGATTTTCATTTAAGTTCGAGTCATTTGAAGTGGTTGTCTAAACTACTAACATAAATTAAAATGACAAGTATGTAAATGACAATATTTAAATGACAAGAATGTAAATTGCAATAAAATGAATCTAATCTAATTGACGATAATTAAAATGACAAGTATTGAAAGGCTACCTAACTAAACTAATAAAATGACAATAAAGTAAACTATCTAAGAACGATAATAAAATGACGGTAAAGTAAACTAACTAAACAACAATAAAATAAACTATCTAAAACGGTAAAATAAACTATCTAATCAAATTGATATAGTGAAAGAGAAATTCATGTAAAACGATTTAAAAGCTTTATTGATACCAACATTAGAATTACTACGATTGTCTAAGCCTTGTAGCGGTATATTCCTCTCGGATTCGTATCGACTTTTTAATGGGTCCTAACTTCCTCTCAGCCTGGTTAGGTCACTAAACCCCTATTGGTAGCCCTAATTCCCATCCCAACTCTCGTTTCTAAGACGGAAATTGACTAATACAAACAATTGTTCATGGCCACAAAACAAAGTTATAGAATTTGACACAACCAAAGGAAGAAACAAACTAGGTGGTTCTATTGGTATCGACTCTTCTTTTAATCCATTTTAACTAGCAAATCATTTCAATATTAAAACTCTATTTATTGTATTTACACAATGATAATCTTACAATGTTATATCTAATTTATGTGATTAAGTAAATTAAGAGGAAAAAGATGAACAATTTTAAACTATGAAATAAAAGTACTACAATGATTACGGTGATTATATTAGTAACGATTCTAATGATAAACTTCATGATTATATTATTAGACAGAATACAATATGACATGTTAAACGATACTTTAGTTTCAACTAGATTACTTTTAAGTGGGTTTCCTAATAACAATAATATGAAAACAAGACTAATTAGATTAAAGTTCATGATGAAAATTGCATAAGTAAAGGATAGAGAATTACCGAGATTGGAATGCAAATTATGTAAGAACGAAAATAAAGAACAAATATCCAACCCAATGTAATGACAAATGCTTATTGAAACACTAGAGAAGTACTAGGAAATTGCTGTAAAAATAGTCTAAGATAAACTAGAAACGATGAACTAAAACTTGTATGAAAGAAATAATGTGTATGCTAATTGTGTTGTGTTTTTGATTCATGTTTATTTGTGTGCTAATCCTTGGCTTTTATAGGGCTGCATGGCTGCATGGCTGCACATCCGCGTCCAAATTCATACCCTAGACAAAGCCATAAAGTACTCCATTAAAGCTTGGTAGAAGAAGAGCCAAGAGACGTCCATCAGCAAACATACCCGATCGGGTATGTGGTAATCCGATCGGGTATATAACCCAGATGGATTTTTCCGTCTCTTCCAATTTCGCCTTTGGGCTTGGAATCCTATGTCTTGGTCTTGGTCAATGTAACACGTAATTGGGCTTGGGCTAGTCCTCCTTTGACTTGGGTTGATGTTTTCCTTTGAGAAACAAAGTCAAGGTCCAAGATAAGTCCATTCGAGGAAGGATGTAGCGGAATCGTAGTCAAATCGTGAAATGGCTATCATCGGTTCCTTGAAAACTCGTATTCTAGTGCCTTTCCTCCATAAAGTAAGAAAATATAGCAAAACCGCTTCATTTCCTATAAAATGAGTCAAAGCACGCAAAACAACTAGAATAGCAATATTAGCTCGTTAATCACTTAACAAAGTGCATAAATCATGTAGAAACCGAGCTAAAACGGGGGATAAATTAGTACAAAATATCACTTATCAAACTCCCCCAAGCTAAACCCTTGCTTGTCCTCAAGCAAACATAACCATCATAACCAGGACAAGGGTAGCAAGCAATGATCAATCTATCATACAAATCTCAAAAATAAGCTCTTAACAAGTAGATGTATCAAAAATCCGTTACAACAAGGGCGAAGGAAAATGCGAATCATAGTTGAGATTTACATAACGGCGTAGCATAGAAAATATTCTTTGGACTTTTTCGGCTTCTTGCATGATCTTTTTGACAATGGACTCTCACGGTACACTCTTCACTCAAATTTTTGTAAAATAGGAAATATTGGTTCAAATTTGAAGTGACACTCTCCTATCTACGACTTATAAGAATGTGCCCGCAGTCTAGTATGGTAGACAATCCAAGCTCATTAAGTAAGACTAATCATGATCAAAATGTAATGTAAGAAGCATTAGAGAAATAAAGAAGAGGCTTGGAAATTTGGGTAAGAAAGTGGACAAACGATTTTTGGTCATGTGGAGCTTAAGTCGAGCTAGTAATAACCAAATGTGTAGTGGATACTAAATCCAATTCATACCAATTTCCATCAACAATAATCAAAGCCAAAAACAGCATATTGGCTTATTAGACATGACAAATCAAGTTACGACTTCCCATAATTTTTCTTTCTTTTCTTTTCATGGAAGCGTTTTTCCTCTTTTTTTTCTTTCTTCTTTTCTTCTGAGCTTTCAATTTTTCTTTTTTCATTTTTTCAAAGCTCAGTTTTTTTCTTCTTTTTTTTTCGAGAAACACGGGAATCAGCAATCCCGAGACAGTAAGTTCACACCAAATGGTGACATTATCAGAACATCGTGAAAGCACAGACAACCCCTACACATATAGTCGGTTACTAGCTCAACAAGGGTAGGCAATAATATAATGTAGCTAGGACGAAGGGTGTTTTTGCGAAATGTGAACAAGAGTAAATGGCTTCAAAATGTAGATCATGATAGTAATACTTATAGAAAACGGAATAAAAACCATACTTATGCGTTTTGATGTGACACAGACTATAAGGAGAAACTACTCACTCCTAAACTGGGATCGGGTTCAGATGTACCGACCACTGGAGGCTCTACCTTACAATATGAGTAGCTTGCCAAAGTCAAGATCAAGCTTAATTAAGTCCAAATGCAACTTTCTACCTACTGTGTACAAGACATCCCCATGAATGCACAATTCCTCATAACATAATGAAACATCAGCTTATAAAAACTATAAATTGAGAAATGTAAGATGGAAATGATCTTTTCTTTTTTTTGACTTTTTTTTTTCGAAAAGATAAACTAATAAAATTAGAAAATAAGCTAAAACTAATCTAAATGCAATCCTAAATGCAGTAAGTCCTAAATGCAAATCCTCAATGTGCATGCAATTCTAATAAAAACAAACCAAAAAACGGTTGGTAGCACATAGAACAGAGAAACAAGATGAGATTCTAATGGGAAAAGGGGCTAAAAAGGAAAAAAAAAAAAAGAAATAAAAGCTTACAAAATGTCTAGCCTCCCCCAAGCTAGTATAAACAAGGGGAGCTCATCATCTCATCCCAAAGGCCACCAGCTACGGCCTCTCCTCTCTAAAGGAGGCGGCTCGGATGCGGATCCAGAAGCATCTGTATAGTAGGTATCATCTGCAGAATAGTAACTACCACTAGAAGTAATGATCCCGGTGGGGTTGCTGGCTCCTAATGACTGGTACTCTTCTACTTGGTGATCACTAAAATGACCTCTATACCCTCCAAAACTCTCAACGCCATAGTCGGTACCACAGTAATCAGGTCTGGTCTGCTGCACACCTGCATCATAAACAATACCATACCCCCCTTCGGGCCACGTATAGAAAGACGGGTGGGGGCCCTCAGGTCTAATCACACCTTGCCTAGCAAAGTGGTCATAAATGGGGTGCAAAGCAAGCTGCTGGTCGGACTGAATTCTATTAATGGACAAGTTTAAGGCTTCAAACATGGCAGTCACGTTGCCCGTAGCATGGGTCGACTGGGAGGATGATCCTACCTCAGGGCGGTGGGATCTAATCTGAACACGGGGGTCATTGGGGGTAATATCCTCAACAGGAAGAAAGTAAGAGGGACGGGGTAAGATAGCCTCACCCTCCTGAAGTCGAGGACGCTGCCTTAGTAATGGAATCTGGTTTACCTCAGCGATCAACTTGACCGAGTCACGGCCAGCTATCCTTCAAATCATATGGGGGTGAGAGACACGAAACCAATTAAGCTGAACAAAATAATCATAATCCAACCCATTTTCCATCTCGGTGGGAGGTGTAGTCAATGCCTGGAGGTCAGTGGTGGCTTGGTTAAAACCACAAACTCGCATAGCAAAATGAGTGATGAGACCTCCATAAACAATGCTAGTGTTCTTAGGATTAGTAGCTTTAGTTAACTGAACAGCAAAATAGTACGGAATACTAATCGACCATGGTTCTTCACCATTCACATTCAAGAATCGTCCTAAGATTTCTAACTCTACCCTTCTCACCAAATGAGGCTCAGCTCGGCCCAAAAAGGTCCATCCCATGAATCTTTGCCAGATTCTAATGGCGGGATGATGGATATGTTGGTGTGGGACATGGTCCCAACGAGAGACAGGGTAAGTAGAAATGGCGCTCCAAACCTGGCTAACATCAAAGCTTTCGGGAGGTGAGGTAACAGTATCCTCAAAGGTGAGACCGAATTGGCTGGCAAAGGTCCCTAAGTCCATACTATAGTCATCATTGAATAATCGAAACCGGACTTGAGGGATGGAGCCTCTATTCCTAGACCTATGCAACTCAAATGAGCTCAAGAATTCAAGGGTTAATTGAGGGTAAGTCGTGTAACTAAAGTTCATACTAGCATTCATTCCTAGACCCCTAAATAACACCTTGACATGCTCATAAAGCTTCATGTGTCTTAAAGAAGAAACATCGAGAAATTTTGTAGCTCTCATACCTTTGCTTTTAATAATGCACCATTTTTGCCATTGCTTGTTTCAACTAAATTCCACATCTGGAAAGTTAAGATCATGCATAACATCTTGTCCTTCTTGACTTCCACTTTGATCATCGGCTTCTATCATTTCTATGAATTCTTCTTGGGCTCTACTACTTTCTCCTTGGTTAGTTGGAGGTTCTTGCCCTCTTTGATCTCCTTATTGTAGGTGCCATTTGCTAAGAGAAACTAGTATTAGAACACTTCATTATAAACACAAATTGATAGCATAAGTGTTATAATACTAGGCTTTCAAGCACAAATTCAAGTATAACAATATAAGTGAAACATTATCATGCTACTTTTAAGAACAAATTAATGGTCTTTAGCATAACAATATTTCACTAGGATTTGAGCAATAATACACTTGAATCTTGAGCTTTGGGCACTACTCAAAGGTACTAATGCTAAATTGACATAATAAGAGCATAAGTGCAAATCATAGAGCATGAATTCAAGCACTATACTACCATTAAGCATGAGTGTTTAGCATAAAGTAAAGATGAGTATCCTAATTGGCACATGAGCATTCAAATCATAGTAAGCTTTCAAATTAATCACTAACATTCACTCTATATCATGTAAGAAACATTAGATTAAACAAGTTTTTCAAGTAAAATCAATAACCCCCAAATTTGGGTTAGGGTTTGTTCATGTTGGATTTCTGAAAAATAGAGAGATTGAAGTAACTAAAGTGGAAGTAACTTACTTGATCATGCTTAGGTGTTGCCTTGGATGAACTATAGTGACAAATTTTGTAAGAAAAGACTAAGAAATGGAGGTTTTTGAGAGATTTTGAGCTTTGAAGTTGAAGAACACGGGAATATGGCAGCAAGCAAAGGGTAGCAAGTTGGTTTTATAGAAGAAATTAGAACAAATACGAAGCAGACAACTTACCCGATCGGGTATACATGAATCCGATCGGGGAAGTTCGCTGATCCGTTTTTTGTTGCTTTTTTCTTTGCTACTTGCTCTTACCTATTGGCTATGTCCTTGAACATACTTACTAACCTTAATAATCTTGGCAACAGGGGCCAAGGATAGCTTCTTCTCGTCTCAATAGGTCCTCCAATTCCAAGTACGAAAAACTATCAACTAAGCATGCATTTCTAAAAATAAAAATAACAAGTAAAACGAAAATTGTTTCCAACTATTACAACTCAAAATCCAAAAAAAGATAGTCCGAATAAAATAGTCCAAATCATTGTCTAATAAGTGGAATAAAGAATGCATAAAAGAGAAAATAAAGAGAAAGACTGGTTGCCTCCCGACAAGCGCATTTTTAAGTCATGCTAGACCTTGAATTTTTATCCCTCCTTAAGCCTTGTGAAGGGACATGAGCTCTTTTGCAGCTTGATTTTGTCCTTGAGTTTTTCATTTACCCTTGCCAACATCCATGGCAATCTCATTCAAAAATATTTCCGAAGCTTTGAATGCTTCGAGGTCACCATCTTCTACACTCAATACATTCCCCTTTCTATCAAAGGTGGCACTTGATCCATCCATTTCAAAGGTGATCTTCTCTCCTTGCACATCTATACAAGCCCCAACTGTATTTAGGAAAGGTCTTCCTAATATAATATAGTTGTCTCTTTCTTTCTTTGAAAATATGACATAAAAATCAACGGAAATAAGGAAGTATCCAATCCGAATGAGGACATCTTCCACAATTCCTGCTGGAGTATGCATAGATCCATCGGCTAGTTGAAAGCTAGTATTAGTAATCTTCATTTGTATTGGGCAATGGTCGTGATAGAAAGAAAAAGGCATGACGCTAATAGCGGCTCCTAAATCACACAATGCATTTCTGACCTTATGAAGATTCATTGTGAAAGAAATATTAAAACAACCTGGATCTTTATGTTTTGAAGGAATGATAACCTTCCCTTCTTCAAGGGGAGGTTCCTTGTGAGAATCTTTGGTTGCTTCTTTTTCTCTATATGTCTTGCCAATCCTTGCCTCCAACCTTGAGGAAGCTTCGTCATTTGCTTTTGTCGTTTCAACAACTCTTTCTTCTAATTTCCCTTGAGCTTTTATCAATGTCATGATCAAAGCTTGGAGACGAGATGTCTTGGAGTGTAAACTACTAAGGTTCACAAGTTTTAAGTGACTTGATTAGCTTGACTCAAACTGAATACAATATCAAGTAACAAGGGGTGTTGTTTTAGGGATTGTGAGTTATTTTAGCTGAAAGATACAAGGGATATGACTTGGAGACAATCCTCTACAGCAAGGCACAAGAGAAAAGGACTCAAAGACTAGTTTAGAGACAGTTTTCAAGTGTTACAGCAAAGCACAAACACCCTAGACTAGACTCAACAGCAAGTAAGTTAACCACAGCAATGCACAGATATAACTTGACTCACAATACAAGGCACTGATCAAACACCTTGAAGATGTATCAGGCTTGCTTCAAACTACAGCTCTTAGCACAAGTTTGATAGTTTTGAGGGATTTCTCAAAGTTCATTTCATTCATAAAAGTCTGCCTACAACAATCATACAAGACCCCTTTATATAGAGAGGTTGATATCTTGTGAGCCATTGGATGAATAGATCATCCAAGGGCTAGCTTAGGATCTAAACTACTTCTACTGACACTAATTAAGAGCCTCACAATAGGACGAGCTCAACAACTAATAAGAACAGACACAAGACACAAAAGAAAACAGACTGAACAAAAGCAAATAAAGCAGTTTTGGATTTTTCCTGAAATGGAAATCTGTTGCTCTTGTTGTCTTACTGCCTTGCCTGGGTGTGTTGCTGCTCCTTGGGACTCTCTACTCTTACTATAACTTAGATAAGACCTGCCTTGGACGATGACAAGTTGACTTAAACAAAAGGAAGCCACAATCTGACATGTACCTTCTCTGTTTTTAGTTGTTTGCTGGACTCTAACTTGGGGTGTCTGTTTTCACGAATTTTTACTAGACTTCAAAAGGGTTTGTCCTGGGCAAACTTGTAGCTTAATGGGTTGGCTTGATGGTAGGCCATGGTGGGGGTGGTTGGGATGCTCTGGTGTACCTCCTAGATACAGGGTTTGTGAATTGGTCTGTCTGAGCCTGAAGGTTTTTTTGTCTGTCTTGTGTGGGTAATGTGGGTTGTATTGGGGCTTGGAATGGGTTGTTGAGTCTTGGACTGTCTCCCTCACTGTTGTAGCTTGGCATGGCTTGGTCTTGGCTTGTCATACCTTGTTGCTTGGACCTTGTAACTCTAGCTTCCATCTGAGGGGTCCTTGGGGTCAGGATTGCCTTGCTTGTGGCTTGATCATCAAGGCCCTTTGGGTGAGCTACTGCTGCAGCCTCCCCAGGTTGAAAAAGGCTTGACCTCAAGCCTGTGTCTTCTTCTCCCTCAGAGTCTTCAAAGAAAGGACTAAGATCTCCAACATTGAATGGCCCATGGACTGCATACTCTCCTGGTAGATCAATTTTGTAGGCATTGGGACCTATCTTCTCTATGACTTGAAAAGGACCATCTGCTCTTGGCTCTAGCTTGTTCTTTCTCTTGGAAGGGAACCTTTCTTTCCTTATGTTGATCCATACTAGATCTCCTGGTGCAAAGTCTTTCTTGGTCTTAGGAACCTTGGCATTCTTCTTGTACAGATCATTAGCCTTCTCAATTTGTTTCCTGACTGATTCATGGAGTTTTAACATTTGTTCCACCCTCTTCTTGGCATCATATTGGACTTCTGACCTGCACACATTAGACAAACTCAAAGGCATTAAGGGGTTAGTACCATAGACCACTTCAAAGGGGGAGTGGCCTGTGGCTGCTGATGGAGCTCTATCGAAAGAGAACTCTGCTTGAGCCAACTTCAAGTCCCAATCCTTGAGAGATTTGCTGACTATACACCTCAAGATTCTTCCCAAGGTCTTGTTAGTCACCTCAGTTTGGCCATCAGTTTGAGGGTGATGGGAGGTACTAAACAACAACCTAGTGTTAAGCAGCTTCCACAATGTTCTCCAGAAATGGCTCATAAACTTTGTGTCTCTGTCAGACACAATGGTCCTTGGAACTCCATGTAACCTCACCACCTCATCAAGGTATAGCTCTGCTACACTCACAGCATCCTCAGTCTTCTTGCAAGCAATGAAATGTGCCATCTTACTGAACCTATCCACAACCACCATGATAGAATCCTTCCCTCTTGCTGTCCTAGGCAATGCCATTATGAAATCCATACTTACATCCTCCCAAGGCCTACATGGGACTGGTAGGGGAGTGTAAGGTCCTGCTTGGAAAGAACTCTTGGCCTTTTGACAAACTCCACACCTTCTGAGCACTATTTGAACTTCTCCCATCATCTTAGGCCAAGTGGAATTGATCTTGTAGTATGTCCACAGTTTTCTGAACCCCAAAGTGTCCTCCAAGGCCACTTCCATGTACCTCCTTGATCAATAGACTCCTATAAGATCCTCTGGGAACACACAGCTTGTTTCCTTTAAACAAGAATCCATTTTGCAAAGTGTAGGGTGAATCAATGGTTCTTGTTCCCTCTTTCTGTGCTACCAATCTTCTGCAAAGTCTGGATCTTCTTGATACATGTCCTTCATAAACTCAAAGCCAAGAACCCTTTGCTCCATAGTTGATAGCAGAGTGTACCTCCTAGACAATGCATCAGCCACCACATTTTGTTTGCCCTCTTTGTACTTGCTAGAAAAGGTGAATGACTGAAGGAACTCCACCCACTTAGCATGTCTGTGACTGAGCTTATGCTGGCCTCCTATGTACTTCAATGCCTCATGATCAGAGTGTAAGACAACAGGTTTGGGCTTCAGGTAATGACTCCAATGCCTCAGAGCTCTGACAAGAGCATAGAACTCTTTATCATATGTAGAATAGTTTAGCTTGGCACCACTTAGCTTTTCACTACAGTAGGCTACAGGTTTCTTCTCTTGGATGAGGACAGCTCCAATTCCCACTCCACTTGCATCACATTCAACCTCAAATAGGCAATCAAAGTTTGGCAATCTGAGGATAGGTGCACTGCACAAGAGCTTCTTCATGTGTTTGAAAGCCTGTAAGGCATTCTCAGTCCCAGTGAACTCTCCCTTCTTCATGCACTCAGTGAGAGGTGCTGCAATGGTGCTAAAATCCTTAATGAATCTTCTGTAGAAGGATGCTAAGCCATGGAATCCCCTTACTTCTGTGATACTCCTAGGGATAGGCCAAGACTGGACTGCAATGATCTTGTCTTGATCAACTGAAATGCCTCTACCAGATACCACATATCCCAGAAACTTGACTTCCTCAGTCATGAAGGTGCACTTTTCAAGCTTCCCAAAGAGCTTGCTCTCCTTAAGTATTTCAAACACAGCCTCAAGATGCCTCAAATGATCATCCTTTCTCTTGCTGTAGATGAGGATATCATCAAAGTATACCACCACAAATCTCCCTAGGCAAGGCCTAAGCACTTCTGTCATCAATCTCATGAAGGTACTTGGGGCATTTGACAGGCCAAAGGGCATGACAAGCCATTCATAAAGGCCATGCTTTGTTTTGAAGGCTGTCTTCCACTCATCTCCTTCCCTGATCCTCAATTGATGGTAACCTTGCCTCAAGTCAATCTTAGAAAAGAACCTTGAGCCACTTAGCTCATCCAACATGTCATCAAGCCTAGGTATAGGGAACCTATACTTGACTGTGATGTTGTTGATAGCCCTGCTGCACTGAAACTATTCAGAAAAGGCAACTAAACAATGACAAATTGAGCTAAGATTAAGACACTTGCAAGTACTCTGTTTCTGTTTGAATTGATTGTTAAAGAACAAGGATAGGACCTTAACCAAAGCACAAAGCCAATGGTTGAGGGTTGAACCTTGATCCCAGCACACAGCTAAGGACCCAAGCTCACTTCCAAGCACAAAGCAAAGGAATTTGTCTCAAGCACACAGCCAAGAGATTGCAACAGAAACAAGGTTTCAGTTTTATGTTTTACTTCAAATCTGATTTGTATTTCATTAGGTGAAGGCCTTATATAGGCAACAAGGATACATCTCAGACGTTTAGGATACATCTAGGGCCATAAGGGCTTACAACATGAAACAAAATAACAGCTACAAACTTGCAGAATTCTGACATAAAGTAGATAAAGTAGAAAGTAGTTTCTAAAGAGACAATCTTCCTTAATTGTTTGATCAGGTGTGTCTTGGGTGAAGAGTGGACTTTCAAGCTTGGGTTTGTGAACCAAACTGAAGTAGGAAGGCTCCCAAAGATGTGCTGAAGGTACCTCACGCATTGTTTGTTCAAAAGGGGAAGGTTGACAGTGACATATTAACTACTGCACAAAGGCTGAAATCTGGACAGTTTGAAGTTGTCCCTAAGCTAACTCTTTGTGTGTTTGTTTCTTGGAAGGGAAGTCCTGGGGAAAGTTGTAGAGGACCTTCCCAAGACATAGGTTTGGGGGTTGGTTAGGTTTGTTTGATTGGCTAAAAGAGGAAGGTTTTGACAAACAGCTAAACTGCTACATGTAAGGCTGTAACTGGACTGGTTCACTTGGGTTGTGTTTTGAGGGGTGTTCTTGACGTTTTCTGAGGAAGGTTTCCTGGACAAAAAGGTAGTATACCCTCCCTAGTACCATGCCCCATAGTTGGTTTGGAGTCCCTAAGCTTGGAAGTTGCCCTGAGACCCTCCTCAAGGCACTGCTGCTGGCTGAGTATCCAAAGGTTTTGTTGGCTTGTTTTGTGAGTCTGTTTTGTGGCTTGGTTGGTCTTGGCTCGTGTCATGGCTACCACTGGCTCGTGTCTTGGCTTGCTTGCTTGGGCCTGGGCTATACAAAGCATTAAGATAGCTTTTGACATAGGGTAGGTTTGGCATTGAATCCTGGTTAGGCTGATCATAGGTTGATTGGTCTTGTCTTTGAGCTTGGCATTGAACTCCTGTTGCACCTGCTATCTGTGCACATCCTCCAAGTCCCATCCTTCTTAGGAACCAACAATGCAGGCACAGCACAAGGGCTTAATGACTCCCTTACAAACCCTTTACTCATCAACTCTCCAACTTGCTTTTGCAGCTCTTGTGTAGCCTTAGGATCACATCTGTAGGCTGGTCTATTAGGTAGTACAGACCCTGGCACAAGGTCTATTTGGTGTTCAATCCCTCTCAAAGGGGGTAAGCCATCAGGAAGTTCCTCTGGAAACACTTCCTTGAACTGATCAATGAGGGGCTTAACATCTGCAGGGATCACCTTAGACTCCTCTTCCTGAACTTCTTTTGATAGCAGCATTACTATAGGTTGCTCCTCACTACACTCCTTGACCATTGCTGACTCAGATAGAAATACAACTCCACTAAAATCCTCAGCCATACTTGGACTCCCATAGCTCTTCTGGTGTGGTGGCAAGGGGGCTAATGTCACCTTCCTGCTCCCATGCTTGAAAGAATAGGTATTGCTTCTTCCTTGGTGTATGGAGCTTTTATCAAACTCCCATGGCCTTCCTAATAGCAAATGACAGGCATCCATTGGAACCACATCACACAATACTTCATCCTTATACACACTGCCAATGGAAAAAGGGACCATGCATTGCTTATCCACCTTAACCTCTGCTCCCTTACTCAGCCATCTCAACTTATAGGGGTGGGGGTGATCTTGAGTGCTCAACTTCAGCTTATCAACCATAGTAACAGAAGCCACATTGGTACAACTACCTCCATCTATAATAAGGTTACAAACCCTCCCTTGTATGGTACATCTGCTTCTGAAAATGAGGGACCTTTGATCCTCCTCCAAAGGTATCTGTTGTGAATGCATTACTCTCCATAGGACTAAGCTGTGGCCTGTGTCAGGGAGTGCCACTATTGCCTCCTGACTAGACTCTTCTTCCTCACTCACCACTTCTTCAACCTCAGGCTCATCCCTTTCATACTCAACTAGACCCTCTTTCTCCCAAGCCTCAACTTCCATTATGGTTAAGGTCTTCTTAGAAGGGCAATCCTTCCTGAAATGTCCATAGCCTTGACATTGGAAGCACCTAATTCTGTTCTCAGTCAATGAAGTGCTTGGCTTTTGACCCATGATGCCCTTACCCTTGTCTAAGGTAGGTGGGGGTGCTGTCTTAGGGGTATCCATGGCTCTAAACCCACTATAAGGTCTGGTTTGAAAAGGCCTAACAGGTTTTGGTGTAGCAGGCTTAGTCTTCCCTATCTTCTCAATTCTCAGAGATAGGTTGACAACATCATCAAATGACCACAGAGGTTGCATCCTAACCTTGTTAGCAATACTCTTATCTAGACCCTCTAGGTACCTAGCAATCCTTTGCTCAGGTTTCTCATTTATACTCTTCACTCATTGGGTTGTTTTTGTGTTTTTAAATGTAGTTAGGGAAAATGAACTCACTAAGACTCTCAACCAAAGCTCTGATACCAATTTGGAGTGTAAACTACTAAGGTTCACAAGTTTTAAGTGACTTGATTAGCTTGACTCAAACTGAATACAATATCAAGTAACAAGGGGTGTTGTTTTAGGGATTGTGAGTTATTTTAGCTGAAAGATACAAGGGATATGACTTGGAGACAATCCTCTACAGCAAGGCACAAGAGAAAAGGACTCAAAGACTAGTTTAGAGACAGTTTTCAAGTGTTACAGCAAAGCACAAACACCCTAGACTAGACTCAACAGCAAGTAAGTTAATCACAGCAATGCACAGATATAACTTGACTCACAATACAAGGCACTGATCAAACACCTTGAAGATGTATCAGGCTTGCTTCAAACTACAGCTCTTAGCACAAGTTTGATAGTTTTGAGGGATTTCTCAAAGTTCATTCATTCATAAAAGTCTGCTTACAACAATCATACAAAACCCCTTTATATAGAGAGGCTGATATCTTGTGAGCCATTGGATGAATAGATCATCCAAGGGCTAGCTTAGGATCTAAACTACTTCTACTGACACTAATTAAGAGCCTCACAATAGGACGAGCTCAACAACTAATAAGAACAGACACAAGACACAAAAGAAAACAGACTGAACAAAAGCAAATAAAGCAGTTTTGGATTTTTCCTGAAATGGAAATCTGTTGGTCTTGTTGTCTTACTGCCTTGCCTGGGTGTGTTGCTGCTCCTTGGGACTCTCTACTCTTACTATAACTTAGATAAGACCTGCCTTGGACGATGACAAGTTGACTTAAACAAAAGGAAGCCACAATCTGACATGTACCTTCTCTGTTTTTAGTTGTTTGCTGGACTCTAACTTGGGGTGTCTGTTTTCACGAATTTTTACTAGACTTCAAAAGGGTTTGTCCTGGGCAAACTTGTAGCTTAATGGGTTGACTTGATGGTAGGCCATGGTGGGGGTGGTTGGGATGCTCTGGTGTACCTCCTAGATACAGGGTTTGTGAATTGGTCTGTCTGAGCCTGAAGGTTTTTTTGTCTGTCTTGTGTGGGTAATGTGGGTTGTATTGGGGCTTGGAATGGGTTGTTGAGTCTTGGACTGTCTCCCTCACTGTTGTAGCTTGGCATGGCTTGGTCTTGGCTTGTCATACCTTGTTGCTTGGACCTTGTAACTCTAGCTTCCATCTGAGGGGTCCTTGGGGTCAGGATTGCCTTGCTTGTGGCTTGATCATCAAGGCCCTTTGGGTGAGCTACTGCTGCACTTTCATTTTGAACCGATCAAGAATCTTATCTATATAAGCTTCTTGACTTAATGCTAGTATCCTCTTGGATCTATCTGTAACAACCCGAAAAGTACCCAATTTGTATAAGTAAAATATCTTATGGATACTTTTCAGCAGACTTAAGTTTTTAAAATGGAATTTATTGTTTCGAGTCGTATTTTGAAATTCCGCGTTCGTATTTGGAATTTCTGAGAGATTTCATGAAAAGACCGTTTTTAGTCATCTTTGACTTTTCTTGACTTTTAAGTCGTCTTTGACTTTTTCTTGACTTTTTAAAGTCGTCATTGACTTTTCTTGACTTTTAAGAAGTCGTCAGGTCATCATTGACTTTTCTTGACTTTTAAGTCGACTTTGACTGTCGTTGACTTTTCCCGACTCACCTCGTAATTTTAAAGACCGAAATTATATTTGAAAAATAATAAATTTAATTTATTTTTATTAAGATTTATTTGAATTTATGATAATTTAATATAATTATTTTGAATTTATTCGGGATTAAAGAATAACTTTTACTGTTTAATCCCGAACGTCATTTAACTATTCCCGAGTCATCGTAAATCCCGAAACAAACCCGAAACTCGACTTTGGCATGAGTCACACGCCCATGTCATCGTTTTCCACTCACTTGAGATATTTTAATTGTTTCGATTAAACTAATACAAATATCTTAGATATTTGTTACTTTATCGATCCGTCAACGGAAATTACGCAAATCGTTTACAAAACAGACCCAATTCATCTCAAACCACACGACTCCTTTGTCCTCTCTTAAGCCTTGATATTTTCAATTCTTTTGATTACAATAACATAATATCTTGATAATTGATTTAATTAACTTAATATGTAATCAATTACCGTAATATATTTAATTAAACCGAGTCAATTCCGTAACAACAATTTCAAAACCCGACTCTTGAATTAGCCTATAACTACACGGCTCTCACCCTCCATTACTCACTAACAACTTTTCATTTTACAACAAATCAACTTAAGATCAAATTAATCGTTCTTCATCGTTCTTGAACGTTCTTCGTCGTTCTTCATTCGTTCTTCGTCGTTCTTGAGCAAAATCCTCATAAAACCTTCATTTCTCAATTAAATCCGTCCTAACTTATTTCTAGAATCTCCTCTTCGCTCTCCATCTTCAAGTACGGTTTATTTTCAATTCCGACAAAATCGTTTTCAACACTTTAATTATGGAAAATCAAGTTTTTAATTCTAATAAGGTTTTTCTTGTCATTTCTTATAGGGGAAGATTTTGAAGACGAGTTTGGTGACTCGTATATTTTAGGAGAAGATTAGAAGACGGGTTTCTTATTTTTCTTTACTTCTTATTTTGGTGCTAATTGATTTTACTAGCTAAGGTAACGATTCCGAGTTACTCGACGAATATATGTTACATAGCTTTTGTTTCTTTGGTTTTTGTTTAGTGTTCTTGACATATTTGATGATTGTTCATAATCATGATTTTTGGTATGCATGACGGATGAATTGGTTGTTTAAAATGGATGTTGTTAATTAAAACATGTTAGAAATATTTGGTGTTGTTTGTAGGTGGAACCGTGTGAGGGTGGCTGGAAACCGGACCCAAACCAGGCCGGTTCAGGCCGGTTAAGGCCCGGTCCAGGCCGGTCTGGGTGGGCCATGGTGGGTCCGGGTTTTGGTCTTTGAGTTGTGTCGATGTTTGATTGTTTTGTTGTTGTTTTGACGGGTTTTAAATATGTTAAGCATGCGGGAAAATATTAGGAAACGGTTTTAGAAATTTTAATCAAAATAGCCCAACTTAGCCAAAACAGCCCGTGGGCCCAATCCAGGCCTGTGTACTGTTCGGCCCAAAATCAGCCCGTGGGTCCCACTTTGGGACTTGTGACGGTTTTTGAGTTTAGTGTTAATTTATCGTGTTTTGTAATTTTAGCAAGTGGGAAATGTTAATAAGTAAAATATTTAATTAAAAAGGTTTTTCATAAATTATTATTTCTCACATGTTAGAAATTATAAGACTGGGTCGTAGTTTAATTTGTTATCATGTAAGTCAAGCGGGTTTTTGGGTATAATATGATAATTCACATGTTAGAAGTAGTAATAAAATAACATGTCATGAATATGTTGATTTTATGTCTATGTGATAAAGACTCTGCTTCTAGCCGGTTTGATACAACGGGTTTGGTCAAACTAAGATCTAGTCAGCCCCGATTTGACTGATGACCCGTCGCGGGA